>CAKAOI010045640.1:89536-139731 GCA_916701655.1 Sebastiscus albofasciatus
GAGTGTGTTGGCAGTGGCTGGTGTAGATCTCTCTCCTGCTTGTTCTCTATCCAGCTCTGTGGATTACAGAGAAAAATGATGTGTGACTGTATGAGTGTGTGTGATCACGTACGTGCTCGTGTACCTACAGTATTTGTGTCATCATGCATATACAGGTGTGTGTGTGTGTGTGTGTGTGTGTGTGTGTGTTCCCCCCTCAGAGTGAATTTCAGTCTATGAATGAAATGTTTCTCATCACAGATAGCAGCGGGAAATTGGTTGCGACTGTGCAGGTCTTACAGAGCACAGCAGCAGAGACGCTGAGAGCATACACACTCCTTCATTTAGACACACAGGCAGATACCTGTATATCTGACATTCTCTCTGTGTTTATGGGATTTCACATTCAAAGAATGATCTTGTGTGAAAATAACAGTATGTGAATATATTTTCTGTTATTTACGCGGCATGAATGATTTGACCACTTATTTAAGGGATAGTTCAGGTGTTTTGAAGTGGGGTTGTGTGAGGTACTTATCCATAGTCAGTGTATTACTTACAGTAGATGATGATCGGCACGCCCCCAGTTTGGAGAAGCAGACAGGAGTACCGACACGCGAGCAAAGCAATGTACTGCTGTAGACGGGGCCGGCACTTTTTATTTTAGCCACCTAAAAAAAATCAACATCAGTTTAAGTGTACACTATAACTGAACTGAAACCGTTATCTATGCTCTTGCCAAAGCAACCAGACTCTATTGGAAAAAAAAACTGTAATTTTACCTCACAGAACAGAGGGGTTACTGGTCCACCGCTGCCTCTATTGGTTAGTTTGTTTGTGTTGTTGTGTGACTTTGGTGAATCCGAACTAACCAAAGTCACACAATAACACAAACAAACTAACCAATCAAGGCAGCGGGAGACCAGCAACCTCTGTGTTCTGCAAGGTAAAATATTGTTTTTTTCAATGGAGTCTGGTGGCTTTGGCAAGACTACAGATGGTTAAAACGGCTTCAGTTCCCCGTCAGCATGGGATGTCTGACGGCAAGGTAAAGCGGTGAAAATATTCTAAACATAGCGTACACTTAAACTGATATTGATTTTTTTAGGTGGGCCTTTCTTTTAGGTGGCTAAAATGTGTTTGTCTGTCGGCCCCAACCACAGCAGTACATTACTTTGCTTCTGTGTTGCTACTCTTGTCTGTTTCTCCAAACTGGGGGCGTACCGACCGTCATCTACTGTAGGTAATACACTGACTATGGATAAGTACCTCACTCAACCCCACTTCAAAACACCCGAACTATCCCTTCAGGAGATGATGAGTGAAAGGTGAAGAATGCAATATTAATGGGAGTATATATGATAATGTATAGAAATGTAAAGCTGCTCATTGTAAAAAGATATGTAACAATTCTGGGAAAATCACAGTTGAATAAATCCTCTCGCGATTACTATGTTAGTATAATAAAACTCTAAATTGTTTCCAGATTTTATTGGGCGAGATATTTAAATTGGATTTTCTGTAAAGAATAGAAATGTGTTCACACCATCAAGTCCTCATTCACAATTTGATGCTGCTGCAACACAATGAAGACAATATTGAATTCTTGCCCCACCCTAGCCCCAGTCGTTTTCCACTGTCCACTGATTTCTAATCTTATCTTCACACCTCACCTACGCTCCGAATTGAGGCTCTAAAAACAATCTGAGTCTGATAACGAGAGCTTTTTCTGTGATTGTATATCGGGACTGATGCTGTGTTTGTGTTCTCCTTCAGCTGCAGCAGCAGACTCGGTCGCAGTGCTGCTGTTTGCTGCTGGTGTCCGAGGACAACCACCAGCTTTTCTGCCAGGTACACACACACACACACAAATAAACACAAAATGACACAAATAAATGTACCGGTTTAGCAGTGACTCAATTGAATAAGCCGTGACCTTTGACCTCTGTGACCTTTAGGTAGTTGGAGACAAAGTCCTGGAGGAGGAGATCAGCTTCCCGGTGAGTCCAACAAACAAAAATGTATTCATATGAATATTCATATATTCATTCTGTCGTTATTTGCATGTATTGGTCTGTGTTCTCTGTTCCCAGTTAAAGGGCGGGTCCGTTATTTATTTATTTTTAGGTTTTTATATCATTCAGTAGCTTCCCAGTGGTGTTTCTTATGTATTCAAATCCGAATATTCAAATTTTGTTCAATGAACGTATGTCTAAGTGTCAAAATGCTATTTTCCCAAACCCTTCTAAAAACTTTTTCCCATGTGACCTGACATAGGTTTCTGCATGATGACGCTGTGACATCCACAGTATATATACTTAAAGTCAGTGTATTAACGTTACCTACAGTAACTTAGATGGCGGTCAGCATGCTCCTAGTTTGGAAAAGCAGACAGGAATACCAGCACAGTAGCTAAGCAATGAACTGCTGCGTGGACGCCACATTAGTATGGATCCAAAAGTCACACAATAGCAAAAACAACTAACCGATCAATGCAGCGGTAGACCAGCAACCCCTGTGTTCTGTGAGGTAAAATGACTGTTTTGTGGATGGAGTCTGGTCTGGTGGCTGGTGGTCTGGTGGCTTTGAAGACCACGGTAATTAACTGCTTCAGTTCCCCATCGGAAAGGGCCGTTTGATGGTGAGGTAAAGCAGTCAAAATATTCTAAATACAGCGTGCACCTAAACTAATATTGTTTTTTTTAGGTGGCTAAAATACGTTTTTCTGCTGCTCCCATCCACAGCTGCTTTACCTCGCCATCAGACCGCCTGTTCCCACAGGGAACGTTATAGCTCTCTCTTCAAAGCCACCAGATTACATTCACAAAAGCAGTAATTTTGCTCACAGAACGCAGGAGTATACATACAACCCCACTTCAAAAAATCCAAACTAACCCTTTCAGTTATTTCCAAACTTAGCACTGCTATAACTTTGACTCAGCTAGTGCGAGCGTTCACATTTTCATAACCTTATTGATTAGCTTTGATTAGCTTACTTTGGTAACCTATCACTGTGGGCGTTTCCATTTGAAAAAATGGAAAAGCACGCACATGGACCCACCATTTAAGTACATCATGCCTTCATTCAGTCAGTCGTTCATTCATTCACTTGTCTTTTTTACACTGGGGCCATGAGGTGGTACACTAAGTTATATTATGGGAGGTTTGTTGCCATTTCTAATAAGTATACAAGTGTTGTAACCCTGCGTGTAGCTCTCTTTGACTGAAACGACAGAATGAACCCCCCACGTGTAATCTCTTATAATCCCTGGCAGGCGTAAATAATTATGAAATTTTTGCAGGTAATCACTTCCTTTAGGTCGCTTTAAGTCTCCTGTCCCTGGTTGTGTAGCATTTTTAACAGGTTTCCATTATGGTGCAGACCGTGTACCCCAGGTCAAATGATGTGTGAAATCTGGATAGTAGTTAGTGTAGAGAGATATTAGGACACAAAAAAACACACCCTAGATGGGTTGTTTGAGTTAATTTAACAAGGAAGGTAATAGACTTCACGCCGAATAAACAACCTTTATTTATATATTTTAGCCCTAAAAGAATCTCCAGGGACTCGCTCAACGAGTCTGCTCTCTTCCCGTCTCTCGCCCTCATTACACTGATTCTCTTTATCTCTCTGCTTTTCTCTTTCAGCTGATGTTTGGACGCTTTGGTCAGGTTGTCGAGAAGAAGAAGTCAATTAGCCTTCAGGACATCAGTGCTGTAAGGACACATTTTCTTTCTTTCTTTGTTATCTATTCATCTATTCTTCCTTCATACTGAACAGATATTTCTGCCTCTCTTCCTCTCAGGAGGAGCGTCGGCAGCTGTCCAGCATGTTGGGCTGTGAGATCACCTCCATGCTTTGTGTTCCAGTGGCCAGCAGGGCCACCGGTCAGGTGGTGGCGCTAGCGTGCGCCTTCAACAAGCAGGGCGGGCAGAGGTGTGTATGTCAGCTATTAAATTAATCGCCAACTATTTTGATAATCAATTAATCGGTGTGAGTAATTTTTTTAAGAGAAAAAAGTCAAAATTCTCTGATTCCAGCTTCTTAAATGTGAACATTTTCTGGTTTCCTTACTCCTCTATGACAGTAAACTGAATATCTTTGTGGACAAAACATTTGAGGACGTTATCTTGGGCTTCAGGAAACACTGATAGACATCTTTCACCATTTTCTGACATTTTATAGACGAAACAATCAGGACCGACTCTAGCCTTTTTGGTGCTCTAGGCGAAATTCGGATTTGGGAGCCGCTGCAGGGTTAAGGTTCAACCCCCCAGAACCCAAACCCTAACCCTAGCACTGTAAACCGCAACACACATCAGACATCACAATTTTTTTAAGACAAAAATTAAGATTTTTATTTTCATAAATAACTGCATTTATTATAATATAAATAAACAATTGCTCCCTGAAATTTTGACTTAAAAAGTATTTAGTCAGTTTCACTAGAATTTACACTTTTATTAACAAATACTGTAAGTGTGTCTGGGCAGATGAAAAAGTGTGAGAAAGAGAGTTACAGGGGTGAAAATTTTATTTATTTATTTATTTATTTATTTGTTAATTTTTTTACCTCAATGCAGAAAATGAGGACGGCACCGACTAGCAGCTTGGTAGTTTCTCAAGAGATCTCAACCTACTGGGTGACAAACTTTCTCATTTTACGGCTAAACAGTGCACTACAAGATGTTTCTGAAAACATTTGAGGCGAGCAATAGACAATACAGTAACAGAATATAGGTTCATATTTGATCAGCGCTGCCTAGTTTGACCATTTGATCGGAGTTCACAAGTGATTGACAGCTGCTCAGAGACGGCAGGCTCCAGCTCAAATCTGACTGGTTGTTTTCCTCCAGTCTGTGAAATCTTGCAGATGCCATTAGGAGCGACGAAGGATGCTGGAGGACACAATTTTTTTTTCAGATTACCTGTTTCATGTACTACTGTCAGGATATAGCGAGTGTTTAATGAAAATAACTTTTTTGAATCACATTTGCTCCAACCTCGCCTGTTTCAGCTTTAAGCCTGCCCTGGAAACAACAAATAGATGATCACACTGAACCATTTCATGCAGAGCAGAGCTCCTACAGCAAAATCAGACATTTTTTTAACCTAGTAGCTTACCTTTAAAATCACTGTAACTTAGCCACCGATGACTTATTGCTGAAGTATATTTAAAATGCTGTGATTCAGTCTGAAGATGATTTGGCTTTTACTAATTCCTGAAGTGCTGACTCATGGTAGAGATTTATCTGACAGCAGCTTACAGTAATGTTGGGATGGGTAAGCCCGATTGGTTGAGCTCAACAGCTCAGATTTGTTATTTTATAGCAGTGAAGAGTTAAAATCTGCCGCCAACCAGCAGAATGTGCTGCATGTGAATGGATACCTTCACTATGGAGCCTGTGTCGATTTCACAGTAGTGTGTGTGTGACGATGCAGATGGCTATGCGAGGATCTAGAGTCAGGTCATGAGTCTAACAGCGGCCTGGCTTGGCCGCCTGGTTTGGCACCATGCTTTGGCATGCATTAGTGTGTGTTTGTGTGTGTGTGTGTGTGAGTGCATGTGTGCGTGCGTGTGATCCTGCCAGGAGCAAAGCTGCTATCTCCTGAATACAGAAGTCTGTATAACGCACTCCAGCTGTGTCTGTTTGTTTAAGAAACAATCTGGAAGTGTGAGGAAAGTTTTTGTCTATCTATCTATCTATCTATCTATCTATCTATCTATCTATCTATCTATCTACCTATCTACCTATCTACCTATCTACCTATCAATCACCATATCCTTGTCAAGCAGCATGTCTCTACTTATGTTAAAGAGCTGGTAGATTAATGTATTTTAAATCTTTTTTTCCTGAAACACATGCTCGTGCTCACATACAGTACAATCCCTCTCCTTTGCATGCTCTGTCTCTTTCGCTTGCTCTCTCTCTCTCTCTCTCTCGCTCTGTCTGAGGACTAAGATAGATGAGACGGGATCATGTCCTATAATTTCTCCCTCTGCCAGTGGCACTGATGACAGAGCTGGCATCTCATTACCATAGTAACAGCAGCAGGATTATGGTCGCGAGACTATGCATAAAATGTGATAAATCTATCCTTTGCCCCAAGCACAGTCATCCCGATTTTAGTAGAGGCATATATCGCAAAGATACATCCCCTCATCATATAGATTGCATATTCATAATATGCAGAATTTATTGGAACTGCTCTTTGGCTGGCCTCCTAAAAGTGTAAATTATCCTCTTACCCCAGGACACAGGCACATAGAAACATATTGTGACCCAGTAACAGGTCCATTATTCACTTTTGGTGCCAGCAAATATATATATACAGTTTTTTATCATTCGCTTTGGCTCATTTTTTCGAAACAATCTTAACTTTCTCTAAAGTAGTAACTCACCCAAAACTCTTCATTCATGCTTCAAAACCTAGTTATTGTGTCAGTAAATTGATCAATGGAGCCAAAATTAAAAGTTGTTTTGTCATCGTGTGATTTTTTCACCATGGCAGTCGACTAGAAATGTTTCTAATATACAAATCTCTGTTTTGTTCTTCTTTTTTGGCGACACTGACTGTATTATACAAGAATGTCAGTTTTGTCCTGCTGAATGCGTTTGTGTATCAGACTGAGCTTTCTAGATTACCATTTCAACAATAGGTCAAATACTCTACAATACTGTAATAGTTACACAGGAAAAGGATATGCACATTTGTAAGTATGCAGTACATTTAAAGTATTTGTGTAGCAATGTGTTACATGTATTATAAACAGAAAATGTAAAATCATATACAGTGAACAGAAATTTTGCCACAAAAAGTAATCTATGCCAAAAAACAACAACAACAACCCTGCAACAATGAAAAAACCTGCTGTAGTTCAGTCCAAAAACAACAAAATGTACCTCCTCGTCATAGATATTTATGTAATATACATGTACTGTATGTTAGACAGATTTTGATAATTGAATGGATAATTTTGCGTGTGATGGCTCAAACGATGAAGGAAGTTTTAGAAATTGTGAAGAGGACGACAATTTTACTAAGAATCAACTCATCAGTTTTGATCAGTTAGTCATGTTTAAGTGGTTATTGTACTGACTCTGTTGCACATGTGCCAAAACACATGCAATTTGCTTGAATGAATGAAAAACAAACTAATTGTTCAGAGGTTTGAACTTATTGTTTTGAAAAAACATATTCTCATTCAAGAATTGAGCCAAAGGGAATGAGAAAAACTAAGATATATAATGCCAACACATGAGGAGGCTTTATGTTGTTTGGAAGGCCATATTAGTTGGCTGTTTTGGGTATTTCTGAGGTCTCCTGCTGTCTGTACCTTTGAAAAACTGCATCCAACTCCACAGCAGCGTCACACAAGACCAAACACATTATAGCTTACAGCCTTTTTCAAAAAGTACCAGTTTCTCTGTGTTTAAAGGGCGGTTCCTTCCCGCTGTGTTTGTGTCCAACTTCTGGTCATTTGGAAATGGACTCCTGCTGCTTTTCCTTCTAAATGCGGACATTTAAACCATTTTTTATCTAAACTGGAAATAACCAGCTGATTCCACAGAACATTATTCTGAGCCTGATTTACGAGACCAATAAGTATTGAGAGTATGAACTTAATTGCAATTGAATTGAGCTTCTCATGCCCTTTTCAACCTCGTGTCAAATACTGCCAACCTTGCTAGGATTCCTGGGAACCTAGATTCCTAGAAGCCCCTGAGCTACACAGCGCTCCGGACGTCAACACAATGACGTGCCACTGCCCTCTGTAGGCTGAGAGGGATAACTGCAGGCAATTACCAGCATCACTGTGGTCACTGCAGATAATTTCATTAATCAGTCTTCATTTGCCTGCTTAATGCTGTCAAGTTCTCATGTCATTTAATTTTGAAGGAGAGTGACGCTCACATTCAGCACCTGCAGGAAACCAGAGTTTATCTCTGCATTCACTCATTTAGATGTATTACAGTAACTTCAGACAGCTGCAAGTGTCTCTTTCTTCATCTGATCTGTGTTTTTTAGTCAATAATTATGCATCATGCCTTTCTTTTAGGGCTGCAACTAAGATGAGTTTCATTATCAATTAATTCACCATTTATTTTTCCCAAATAACCCATTAATTGTTTTATCTATAAAATGCAGTGGTGGAAAAGACGTAATGAGATATTTTACTTATTTAAGTAAAAAAAACTTGTTTAAAGTATCTAGAGCTGCAACAATTAATCAATTAGTTGTCAACTATTAAATTAATCGCCAACTATTTTGATAATTGATTAATCGGTTTGAGTAATTTTTTAAGAAATTGTCTGATTTCAGCTTCTTAAATGTGAATATTTTCTGGTTTCTTTACTCCTCTATGACAGTAAACTGAATATCTTTGAGTTGTGGAAAAAACAAGATATTTTAGGACGTCATCTTGGGCTTTGGGAAACACTAATCAACACTTTTATGACATTTTATAGTCCAAACAACTAATCGATTAATGGATAAAATAATCCACAGATTCATCAACAATGAAAATAATCGTTAGTTGCAGCTCTGAAAGTATCAAAAGTAAGAATACAAATTTTCCAGAGTGTCCCATTTTTCATATACGTATTATTGGAATACTACTTTTCATGAATATGAATATTCATTCAGTGCAACTTGAACAGCTTTATATACCATTGGGTAGTTTTATCTATAAAACTGCATCATTTATAAACTGTTTTCCGTATAAAATCTTGACCAGAAAAGTAGCAGATAAATATAGTGGAGTAAAAAGTACAATATTTCCCACTGAAATGTTGTGGAGTAGAAGTATAAATGATCATAAAATGGAAATATAAAAAAAGTGGTTTTAAAAAGTGGTGAAAAATATCAGTCACCGTTTTTCTAAAGATGAGAAAACATCCAAAATTATTCAGTTTAAAATTATATAAAACAGAAAAAGCAGCAAATCTTCATTATTGAGAAGCTGGAACATGAGAACGAGGAGTTTTCACTTGAAAAATGATTCATCCATTTTCATTTAATTAGTTGTTGATTAATTTTCTGACGATCAAATAATCAATTAATTTGCTGTTTCAGTTCTACTTTCTTAAATGTTCTATTAGCAACACCAGATCGCACAAAGCAGGCTATGTATAATGTGAATATCTGACGTTTGCTATGTCCCACAGCAGCCTATTTTAGCTCTGTCTAAATTCAGTTTCTTCTCCGCCACAGACACACAGAGGCAGATGAACATGCGATCCAGCACTGTTTCTGCTACACTTCAACGGTCCTCACTTCAACTTTGGCCTTCCAGAAAGAACAGAAACTCAAAGTGGAGTGCCAGGTACGTACTGCACATGCCCACACACATTCTCACCCATGCACACACATAAATATGCATGAAGTTAAAGAGCTTTTCCGCTGTTTTCTCCACACAGGCGCTGTTACAAGTGGCCAAGAATCTCTTCACACACTTGGGTAAGTTCTGTGAAGAAAGACAGTTGTAGGACAATTTGCGTTAATGGCCGATATTAAAGTGATCACTATAGTGAAACGAATGGCGCACGTAATTGAATGAGATATTACCGGGAAAGGTGATTACACCCAGGATCATAACCGTAAAATCAAAAGGGCATTTAAAGCTATTACTGCGTTGAGTCAGATTCTGATCTGTAAGAACGGTAACTGCACAATAAGTCATTGATGATTCATTGCGTGATTTCAGGTGCAAAGAATTGATCTGCTGGTAGAGCAAATTGCCCTCTCAGTGTACCGAACCGCTGATTACAAAAGCTCTTATCAGCTTGTACAGCTAATCCACCACTACTCACTGTATAATCTCTGTTTCTGTCTATCTGGGCTTTGCTGTTATTTCCTCTGTTTTCCTATTGTTTCCTCTCTCTCGCTCACCCTCTCACCCCCTCTCTGTCTCCCTCTCTAATTCTTTCAGATGATGTGTCAGTGCTGTTACAGGAAATTATAGTGGAGGCCAGGAACCTCAGTGATGCAGAGATGTAAGCCCTCCGATTCATCTTCAAAGGGATGCTTCAATGTGTGTGTGAAAGAGAGAGCGTGTGTGCAGTGTAAATGTCTTTATCTCCATTTGAAAAGGCTATCTCGGCAATTTGTTCTTAACCGACTTGCCGCTTTTAATTAAAGTAGCGAAATGACCTGAGATGAAATGAGATAAAAACATGCTCATTTGCTCTGCCTCGCTCTCTGTTACTCTCTCTCTGTTTCTGTAGCTGTTCAGTGTTCCTGCTGGATCGTGTCAGCCATGAGTTGGTGGCGAAGGTGTTTGACGGAGGCGTGGTTAGTGACGAGGAGGTACGACACACGAGCGCACACAAACACGGGCAGGTTTATGTGTCTTTGCTGTGACCTTTTAGAGGATGGATTTCATGCCTTTATTAGAGAGTTGACAGTAGAGACTGACAGGAAATGATGGGAGAGAGAAATAGGGAATGACATTCAACAAAGGTCCCCGATCCAGACTAGAACGCAGGACGTTGTAATTACATCGTCTGCGTCGCATTTGTTATGCTCTCGCCCACTCGCTCACATTTCCTGACTCTACTGTCAACAATCAATTAAAAGACAAAAGTGTAAAAGAATGATAATCTTGATGACATAAGCAATTGTGTGTGTGTGTGTGTCTGTGTGTGTGTGAGTGCAGAAGGAGTTTCGTATTCCAGCAGATCAGGGTATCGCAGGTCACGTGGCGACCACCGGGCAGATCTTGAACATTAAGGACGCCTACTCCCATCCTCTGTTCTACCGCGGTGTGGACGACAGTACCGGCTTCAAGACACGGAACATCCTCTGCTTCCCCATCAAAGATGAGAACAACGGTAGCAACAATGACTTCAACACACACACAAAAACTTCTTTCACTCAACATACACAAAAAGTTTATTTGTTCAATCAAAAACTTTCTCACTCAAACTTTATTTGTAAAGCTCCTTTCATACAGGTTAGTGCATTTTGCTGTGACTGACAAGCTACAGAAATAAGAAGACAAACAAATACAACCAATATCACAAGGAGGTTAATGCACACAAAATAGAAACAACACAAGTGGAAAAATATGCAAACAATGAAATAGATAAACAAAATTCTTAAAATTTGGCACAAACGTCCACCTGTACAGAGGATGAACTGGTCAGATTTTGATGGTCAAAGGTCACTCTGACCTCACAAAACACGTTTTTGGCCATAACTCAGGAATTCATTCGCTAATTATGACAATTTCACACAAACGTCTAATAGGATAAAATGATGAAGTGATGACATTTTGGACAGACGTGGATGCAAGCTGCTTCTAGACTGGTTGGCGGAGGCCACAGACTGTATATAAAGATGAACGACGCATCACCATTTCCTCCCACTGTACAGAAGAGAAGTCAAAATATCCCAGATACGGGAGCTGCCATCTTGAGATTTTTTACATCATTTTTGGCGTGGTATTGAGCTGTGGTACTGAGCCAATCATGAGTCAAGCAGGGCCGCAGCTTGCTAGCGTGAGCCACCCAGCTGCTACGTTAGCACCATAATATAAACGTAATATTTCTATAACTATATTTATGATCAAATTGACATGTTCTATTGCACAGACTTGTGACAGTTATGGAAAATTTAAGTTACATCTCATTTCTCGTACAATTCCCGAGCTTCCGTCTCCGCGACTACTTCACTCAGAGCAGCTGTCCATCAGAGAGACAAAATGAACACTTGAACATACATCAGCGTAGAGCTAGAGAGGAACTACCTAAAACGACAGAAACCATCTTTGGGAAAAATGTGTTTGACGTGTACTTTCAGTTTTTATTTTGGCTCATGTCCCATCCGCTAACATGCAGCCAGCCACCAGGGGGCGATCCAGATGTTTTGGCTTCATTTTTGGGGAGCGGTCATGTCGTTCATCTTTATATACAGTCTAAGGCGGAGGCATACAGCCGTGAGGCAGTAATTCTAGTTTCTGCTGTACTTTAACCCAATGTGGTGACATCTGCTATCTGTAAAAGGAGTTTCCCAGTTACCCATGTAGAGTCCAATAATGCACTGATAATGCAATAGCGAGGCTACTGATAATAGAATAAATCAGATTTAGCTTTGTTACACTATTGGTAGTTGCTCCTCTCTTGTCCTCTACAGCATATACCTACTCTGCCTTTTAAAAACGAAGCTACGTTTCCACACAGCTGCTCTCTCAAAATAGCACAAAGAGTTGTTACATCACATCCTTTGCTGCTAAATGTTAAAGTGCAGATTGAAGAGGCAACCGTCCTCAGTGTGTTCCATACTTAGAAAATTACAGAAAATCCAGGCTTTGATGGTGCTCCCTACTTCTCGCCATATCCAATCAGATCAACTTTACATTCTCTGTGATTTGTCTTTATATAGAAAACTGTCATTCAGATCTTTTTATGTGCAATTAGGTTCAGCTTCAGTGTGAAATTATTTAAGTTAGCACGAGCAGCTCTATTTGAGTCTCTTCTGCACCTCTGACTGTTGCATTCTGGGCCTCATTTTCCTCGTCCTTGACTCTCATCTTCCTCTCCACATTTTTCTTCATCATCAACTTTCTTTCCTTTACTTCTTCACCTCATCGCCTCCCTCAATGTCTCACTCTCTTTTTCCTCTCTCCATCTTTACTTCTGTCCTCTCCCCCTCTTTCTTTAAATCCTCCTTCGTCTAGAGGTGATTGGAGTGGCTGAGTTGGTGAATAAAATGAACGGGCCGTGGTTCAACCGCTTTGACGAGGACCTGGCCACGGCGTTCTCCATCTACTGTGGTATCAGCATCGCCCATGTAAGTCTCTCTGACTCGCTATAGCCTTTACATTTTCTGGTTCACTATGTTGAACAGACACAGACATCTGGTCAGGAACAGGGCATTAAATTGTTTGCAGTATATTTATTTAAATGCTGCCACCACACTTGGTTTTTTTTATGTGAAGAAACAAATAAGCCCATCTTTAAACCAAGCATATTAAGCATAAATTACATAAACGACACAGTTGCTAGATAAAAATGATCAGTTGCAAATGAATTAACAACTTAGACATCTCACTTTACAATAGAGAACCACTTACTTCCTCTTATTATCTAATGTTTTACACATAAAAATGTGTAAAACATGAAAAGGGAATGAATGCAGCAGCATTTTTTAAGCTACACATTCATCTTCATACTCATTGTAAACAATCCCAGGTCGTTAACTCAGCTCGGTTTTGAAACATAGCTCACAAACTGAATGTATAATAATGTAATCTGTGTCATGCACCTTAATAATCCTTCATTATATTTGACTGCATGAGAGGAATAAGAGAAAGTTTAGAAAAATACTAAGCGTTTACAGTGTATCCATCATTAGGTGTCTCCTTAAAACAGTGAGGTAGATCCTTTGTTGGGGCTGTCAGAAAGATGGATCCCATCTGGCACAACGGGATCAGTTCAGTGGGAGCAAGTCAAGGAGGAGCAGAGCGAAGCCTCGAGGGAAATTTAAAGAGATTCAGTCTGTGATGGAACTGAGTGGCTTTTATGGTGTAATTCGTAGGCATTGTATGACTGCTGCAAACCCATTAACACACATTCAGCTCCGCTAGTGGATGTAGCCCATAAAGATGGGCTGTTATGTTATATTGTTATGGTTTTTATTGTTGACATTGTTTTCTAATTGTTTGCTATCGGCACCTTGAACAACCCAATGTTTATAATCTCAGATGGGTTGTTTTTTACCATTTGCTGTAAAACAGGTTTTTCAGAATATGATGATCAAACTTCGTCATCATATTTCTCATCACTGCAGCAACTTTCACCTTTTACCAGAACATAGCGGAAATATTGATTTAACTGGATTGATTTATCTTCCTTATAAGCAGTCTTGCAATTGTAATTTAAAGGATTTAATACTGATTTCACATAACGTGCCATAAGAAAGACACTGTACTGGAGTTAAAGCAGAGAGACCGTAGATGAAGGGAGGAAGGAAGGAAGAGCTGATACAGAAAGTACAGCTGTGATGATATTTTATGCAGCGTTTCCGTTTCACCTTCATATTCAGCAGCTCTTGTAGCGTCTGACCTTTGAATGACTGCAGGTACTCAATAGTTTATCTATAAACTATAAAGATATTTGATTGGGAGAATAATTACCTTCCAGGCAGCTCGTTAATCATTTAAACATGACCACATGCATTATTTATGTGTGCTCACTCTGTATCATGGTGTACAGGATGCTGCGGGTCGGGACAAAAATGGGTTCAGCAGGATGATCTATAATAAGCAGTTTGTGACTGGTGCTTTTGCTGAAGATATTGTGATGTGTTTGAAATTTGACCTCACTGTATAAAATGACCTGTGGTGACCTCTAGGATAATCACAGCCTCATGAAACTTTACAGCCACAAACTAGAGACCTGGGGCATTCAGAGGATGGATGGCTTTCCTATAGCTAGATTGACAATACGGGGGTTTCTGAGCAGTTTCCAGAACAGAAGTGCTCGCCATCCAATCGCCGAAAAATGCAATTCTTGCAGAAATCTCCAAATGTAAAAGGTTTTTGATACCAAATCACAGCATGGCTTTTTCTACGGTGTTCCTCAAGGTCTTGGTGTCTTAAAGTGATATTTTTGAAGAATTATTAATTATTTTTTATTAATTATCGAGTGATAAAAAAAAAAAATAGGAATGGCCATCATAATGTTCTAAGCCCTTGTACAGATTCACAATTTATTTTAATTAATTCATGTGTATTTCTGATTTATGACTAGAACAACATGACACACGGTGCTGATCTGCATGTCAAAATAATCTCCAGGTTCCCAGCTTTCAGATGATGTACACCACTTCTATGTGACATCTACTGTTGACCTGCTATCTCCCCTTAATTACCCACCCTAAAAAAGACCAAAACAGGTTTATGTGGGTCTCTTAAGGTTAAAATCAAGCTCTTTTTGATCCCAAAGATCAAACGCCATCTCAGTCTACCCAGTTATCTTTTTCAAAATAAAGAAAAAGAAGAAAAAAGAGGAGCGTTCTTGGCTGTGCTCCTACTTCTGCTGTAACTGAACTGTACATCATATAGTAGCCACGTATATGGGACACTAAATCAACTGTATAGTGTTGCTGTAATATGATGTTTGTGTCCTTAGTCTCTGCTCTACAAGAGAGTCCATGAAGCTCAGTTCAGGTCCCACCTGGCCAACGAGATGATGATGTACCACATGAAGGTAAAATCACATTTGTACATCTCACTCACTCTCGCACACAGACGCATCGTATTTACTGACATCGTCCGTATTATTTACTCAATTTGATTCAGTATGTGTACATTGCAGGTGTCAGAGGAAGAGGTAACTAAGACGCTGGTGGTGGGGATCGAACCCGTGATGGAGATCCACCCCTGCTTCGCCGAGTTCACGTACACGCCTCGCTCCCTACCTGACGACGACACGCCGTTGGTAAGACACAGAGGTTGAGAGAAGAAGAAGAGAGAAAGAGAGAGAGACAGAGAGGGATTAGAGACAAAAACAGAAACAAAGAAATGTAACTGATCCTGTTGTGTGTGTCTGCAGTGCATCCTCAGCATGTTTGAAGACATGGGTTTCATCAACACATACAAGATTGACCTGCACACTCTCGCCAGGTCTGACAACTCCATCAATTCATATACTGAATATAAGAGTGTATGAGTGTGTCCTCCAGTTTCTTTAAGCATTAATAAATTGTTTCTGATTGTTGATTTTTCACTCTTCTTACCTATGATTTAATTATTTAATCCCTATTTTTAATCCTTTTCCATGATCACATTCTTGTCAACTGCTCTATAGTGTGTCGGAGTAGACAGAACATAAAACAGTAGGGTGTTTCAAGTCAAAATTATTCTTTAAACTTGTGAATTGGGTTGAAAGGGATAATTTCTGATGCTACTTCACACGATATCGTGACTGTTTTTCTTAATTGAAAGAAAGAAACAGAACAAGAACAAACCTGCTCCATAGCTCATAAAGAAATCACTCAATTCCTTATTGGAAAAATCCCTCGATTACATGCGTCACTAGTTGCCCGCTGTGTTATAGATGATAATTAAACTGCTGCTTTGGTGTCAGGTTCTGTCTGATGGTGAAGAAAGGCTACAGGGACCCTCCCTACCACAACTGGATGCACGCCTTCTCTGTCTCACACTTCTGTTACCTGCTCTACAAAAACCTAGGGCTCTCCAACTACCTCGAGTACGTATAAAATACTCATCCCGCTGGTGACACAAGGAGCCAAACGTTTAGTCGTTTCGATCCTCAACCCTCGTTCTTTCTTCTCTCTTTAGGGAAATAGAGATTCTTGCTCTCTTTGTCTCCTGTATGTGCCATGACCTGGACCACCGTGGCACCAACAACTCTTTCCAAGTCGCCTCAGTAAGACCACAAATTATGTTTCTGCTTTATTAGAGCAGTGGTTCTCATCCTGGGGGTTTGGGAGATCATTTCTGGGGGGTCACCAGATGGTTGTGGGGGAAAAAATGAAATAACATTTTAAAAATAACATATTTTGGACTAGGGAATGGGTTTGACATTACATCGCCTGTACCAGTGATATAATTTGCCTCATATTATATTTTATTGAGTGTTTGTGAGAGTCAAAGTGTGTGGGCCAGCGCTGCCGCTAGGCACACACTCATCATGCGCTGTGCGTAGAGCACCAAGTGCCGGAGGGGGCACAAACAGTCTGGCCATAACACTGCCGTTTGCCAAGGAGGTGGCGCAGACCTCGTGGTAAAGACAGCTCCACTTTGGAGCTATATTATCCCCCTGTCGCAATAAGCTATCATGACATGTTTGGTATCAACATATTCATCGCAATCTCAAGATTCATATGATACCACTGTTATGTCCAGTGTCTTAAAAACTGAAACCCGCAATGGCCTTCACTCTGACTGAGTCATTTTAATGCCAGCCAGATGATTCACCGTCATTGTCAGAGGGTTAAAAGTAGGCCAAGTAAACCAATAACTGAGGAGGAGAATAATTCCAATTTTAAGATCATGGTGCTCAATGAGACAGGCAGAGTCTAATTAAAATACAACCTCTGGTTCTATTTTTCTCTCTTAGATGGTTAAATTATGTTAGAAATAGCCCTACCAGTAGGCTGCAGTTTAATTTGTGGCCTATTCAAACTATATAATTGCATTTAAAAGATATATATCAGTTTACCTTATTTGTTTTTTATATATATATGTTACTGTTACTGGTGCATTCTGATCAGATTTAATTATTGTTTTGTCTCATAATCAAGGTCAATATGTTAGCTATATTATAAGCGGGTTAAGAGACTATGTCCATCCTGTATGCACAAAAATAACACAGAAAAAGAGGTGGAGGTGCACCAGCTAAAATCTTGCCTAGGGCACATGATTTTGTGATGACCAGCGGGTCAGGGGAGAGATAAAAGTCACAGAACGCATCAAAAATCCACAATACCTGGAGCACATTGGACAAAGCCTCGGTGCTTGCTGTTAAAACTAAACTGATTTCTCTAGGGGAGGTCGAGTCGACTCGAAAAGGTTGAGATCCACTGTATTAGAGGGTTTAGGATGAAGCTTCAAAAATGACACAAGAGAATAGAGGGAAGTACAGCAGCACTGCACCTGCACTTTAAAAATGCAGACTATAAATTTTACTTTTAGATGCTCTGGATGAAGAATAAGGGCCAGGCTCATACTGATATCAGAGTCTCCTCATGTGTGGATTCGCCTCAGTGAGACACTAGATTGTCATTGTGACTAGAAACATGTTACTCTTCTCCACTATAATCATGTACAACCCTCCAGCACCTCAATGACGCACACACCAACTCCCATTATGCAACAAAGGTCATCGTTTTATCAGCTTCTTTTAGGATTTTTCCATTTTGAAGATCCACATTAAAGCTGACAAGTACAGTTAAAGAGGAGGATTTTATTAAAGGATGTTGTTTCATTTGAATCAATATAACGTGTACACTAAAAGGATTGGGTTTCATTTGTCTGTCTGTTTCTATTTTCAGCAATCTGTGCTGGCTGCTCTCTACAGCTCAGAGGGATCTGTGATGGAGGTAACCAGTTACATCACATCACACAGCCGACTGGAAATCTATCAAAGCTGTAACAACATGATGGATTTGTGCCTATATAAAGCTTTATTCAACTTTAGTTCTGTATAGTTCTGCCATAAATTATACCTTCACAAAGGTGTGAATTTAACAATGTGATTATTACTGAGGTCATAGTTAAAGGTTGTGTTGTACTGGACTATATTGTATTGAGAGGTGTTTCTGTCCTTTCCATTTCCATACATGAGAATATTGGAAGCACCTCTGAATATAATGTAGTCCACACCACCACTAACTATGACCTCAATGCTAATGAGTGCATTATATTATGAATAAATACAATTTTTGGTAACACTTCATTTTACAGATCCGCAAATATCACGGTACTTAGGTGATAATTAGAAAGTAACCTATTTTAAATGAATCAAAATGTATCGAAAATGACTTTATTATAAACATTATTTAATAATTAAATGCTGAAATAGCATATAATTGTTAAAATAGTGCCCTTAAGCTTGAGAAGCGGCCGTGCGCTGCTCTTCATCGGAGGTAGAAAACCAAAACTAATAGAAGACACTTCTGATCAGGTACAAATCTCACCATTGTGTGACTTATTGTCTACACAGATATAATCTGGTAGCTAATGTCATGATTCAGGGAGTTTTTTAAAGAAGTTATTTGCTAATTATTATTTATTTATCAGCAGATGTAGAAATAACGCATATCAATTAACTTTGTATTCTTTTCTTGGAAATGTATTAAACATATTACCAGCTATTTATTACCGCTTATTGGGAAATAGTGGAATATAATTATTTAATAATATGTATGATAGATATAAAATAATAACAATAAAAGTCCAGAGTCAAGTTCCAAGTCAAGACAGCCAAACAAAGTACTTTTCGATACATTTTGAGGTAAATATTGGGGTAATTTGGCAGTAATTCCAAAGACATTTCAAATAGGTTACTTGCTAATTATCACCTTATTCACCATGAAATTTGCGAACCTGAAAAATTAAGTTTTACCCAATTTTCTTATATTAATTTCTTCCTATCTTGTTGATGAACTTCAGTATGTGTGATCTACTGATATTGTTTTGTGCTGGTACGACACCTAGTGGCAAAAAATCAAACTTTAATTCCTTGCAGAGGCTCTGGGAGGCATGCAAATTGGTTTTGCTTGTTGCATTGCAACATGACTCAACATTCCTTTAGAAATTCAAATGTGCTCATTCCTTTTCCCATCACGCTTTATTTTCCGTGACAGAGACATCACTTTGCCCAGGCCATCGCCATTCTGAACACTCACGGCTGCAACATCTTTGAGAAGTTCAACAGGAAGGTATGATATCAAGTCATGTCTCTCAACTTTAAAGCCCAAGTTTGAGCTTTGAGCAAATATGATAATAAAAGTTATTTTCTATAAAACTGTCACTATATCCTGACAGAAGTACACGGGACAGATAATGTGTGAAAAAGAATCATGTGCCTCTGTGTCCTCCGATGCTCCTAATGGCATCTGCAAGATTTCACAGACCGGAGGAAAGCAACCAATCAGAGCTGAGGAGTCTCTAGAGCAGCTGTCAATCACAAGCAAACTCCGATCAAACGGTCAAACTAGGCAGCGCTGATCAAATATGAATCAATATTCTGTTACTGTAATGCCTATTTCTCTCCTCAAATGTTTTCAGAAACATCTTGTAGTGTACTGTTTAGCTGTAAAATGAGAAAGTTTGCTCTGGCCGGTCGGCCTTGCCAGTTTTTTTTTTTCCACTGTAGTTTTTGTTGATGTTTTTCAAGGTCATACACATATCAACAACATATGGGCATGTACACAGTCAGACCCACAAACAAAGGGAACAATACAAACAGGACTCATGTTTGGGAGTTACACTTCCATTATTCCATACATTCTCATGTCATTTCCAACTTAATCAGTTGTCCTTTCTGCCGTCTTCGTCGCTGTTTTGGTTTTTGAATAATGTCCATTTCTTCCATTTGTCTTCCATCTGTCTTTTTTGCAGTCTGAAACGATGTGTCAGTTTCTCCATTATGTATATCTCCTCTACTATCCCCATCCACTGCTCGTGTGTAGGGGGATCCACTCTACCCCATTTCCTTGTGATAGCTTTCTTACTAGCTGTTAACAATATCTTAACCAGATATCTATCACTTATTCGTACATTTCCATCAGTAGAATTCAAATTACACATGTAGAGATTCATGTAACTCATAGTAATATCACATCCTAGTATCTTTTGTACCGTGTTGGGCCTTGCCAGTTTTAACAAAAGTTCTCATTTTACAGCTAAACAGTACTCAAAAACATGAGAGCAGTGATTGACAGCTGCTGTAGAGACTGCTCGGCTCTGAGTGGTAGTTTTTGTTCGGGTGTGGTAGAATCTTGCAGTTGCCACTAGGAGGACACAGAGGACCATGATTTTCTTTTCACACATTATCTGTCTGATGCACTACTGTCAGGATATAAATATAACGTTTTATCATATTTGCTCAAAGTTCCCCACTGCAGCTGTAATTTGCATTTACTTCGTTCTGCTATCCCTGTATGTGCAAGCTACAGTTATTTTTGATGTTTTTTTAGGACTATACGCGCATGCTGGATTTGATCAGAGACGTCATTCTGGCTACAGACCTCGCTCACCACCTTCGCATTTTCAAGGACTTGCAGAAGATGGCTGATGGTACGTACGCCCCAGTAGTTCAGTATGCACAGCCACGTCTCTACGTTAGCTTTAAACTCACCACGGCAAAGGGAGGCTCGGTTCAGAGCGGTGACACCAAACCAATATTTAACCCAGGCTACAACAGTTTTTCATGCACAGATCAATTTTGAGATTTTGGGCTATTTTGCTTCTATAGCATGTCTTCTTTCAGACTAGTGGAAAGGAAACATCCAAAATACACATTTAGGTGTTTATTTCACTACAATTTATCTATTTATATCTGTAGAAGATAAAATTGAGTAAGTAATCAACTGGGGAAGTTTCATGGTGATATCTGTTCGTTAATTTTTTTACTATTCTGTCTTGAAAAAAATGTATGGAATTTTACAATCCATATCTTCCAAGGCCGTTTTCTCAAAATTAGTTTTTTCTCGGAGCCAGAAATCTCCACTTCAGTAACACTTACATCCACCAAACTCTCTATATTCCGAAGGTTTTTACATAGGGGCTTGTTCATATATCATTCATAGCCTGATTTATAGAACAATTTAGTCCTAAAAACATGGAAAAAAATTATATTTTTATGGCTGTTGACAGTGATTAAAAATACATATCCAACATTCCCTCAGTAAAAACCTTTGACTATTATATGTTTATGTATATATCTTACAAAATGAAACACAAATTTGAACCTGGCTTTATTCAGTGTTCAGATTTCTGTTCTGGAAATGTATGCAAATTAGTACATATTTAATAAGAATATGAATCATTTGCATATTTAAACATACATTTCCAGAAAACTTACAATGCAAAAAATAATTGTCTTAATGTAAATAATCAACGGGGAAGTTTCATGGTGATATCTATTAGTTGTTATTTTTTTTAACCCTATTCACCTGTAGTGTCTCCCCTTAAAGTAGAATGGGCTAAATAATCACTGTGAAATATTCAGTGAAAGTATGAACCCTTTGCTCCGCCGTCTCCTTTCTTTTCACCATACAAAAGGCACATACTGACTCTAGATTTTCATTACTTCATGACTGCTTTTTCAGAGATCTGAGGTCAAACTGACATTCTTAGTAATCCTCTACTTTTATTGGACTATTTCCGCTTTTGAGGAGACAGTTGCTAACTGCACTCTTATATAAAATAATTGGTTGTAACCTCCTGGCCTGTGGTTTGTTACGCCTGAATGCAACCAATTATAAGTCATCCAGAGTGGATGTCTCCGCAGTGGAATCAATTTTGTGCTGTTAAAGTAATTCAAGGCCTCTAAATGAGTTAGCGACAGCCTTCCACCACAGATTGTGTAACCTGTCAGTCATGAATGAAAGTAGTTTGACCAAACGCAGAATGGAAATATACAGTCAGTTTTGAGATGCCATTGAAACATAATACATAAACTGCTTGTACCGAACATACGGCTGTGGCGTCTGATCAACAATATCCAGCAACACATAGTTACTGGTCATTTTGAGTACATGACACTAAAATGAGTTTAGAAAAATCTGAAATGTTACAGTGCACTGGTAATAACTCTAGACTGCTTCACACCAGGGTTATTATAGCAAAATAAAACTGAAACTAAAATGAAAATAAGCAGTGAAAAATATTGTTAGTAAACTAAAACTATATAAAAACTATATCCTTTAAGAAAAACTACACTGAAACTATATTACCTGGTTAAAAAAAAAGTTTATTTTTTTAGTTATAATTTATCACTGCGGAAAAAAAGAGAGAGCGTGAATTCCCGTCAACTCTCGTGACGTTGAACCACAGAAACTGAACAGACTTGACATTCTAGGAGATGGCGCTATGCTGTAATTGCTTGACATAGGACACTAAGTAGCGCGAAGATTAAACATTAAACATGTCCATTCCTACACAGCTCTCTGCCATGTACTGTGTATGTATATGTATCTATTTCTGAGACATGCCCTAACAAAAACAAACTAAACTACTGTAAAAGTGTTTGTGTAAAGTGTCTTTGAGTCCTTGAAAAGCGCTATATAAGTTGAATTTATTATTATTATTATTATTAAAACTAAAACTAAACCTTTTCTGAAAAACTGAACTAACATTAGCAAACACACTCTAAAAACTAACTAAAAGTAAAATTAAATAAACACTTCTTTTTTTCATAACCTTGCTTCAGATCTTCACAAAGCTGTCACTTAATTTACTGCCAACATACAGTAAGTGTGCAAATGCAGCTTAGACAGTCATTTTTCTTGCATGTGTGTGTTTCAGACGGATACAACCCAAAAAGCCGAACCCACCGCTCCATGCTGCTGTGCCTCTTGATGACGTCATGTGACCTGTCGGACCAAACCAAGGGCTGGAAAACCACACGCAAGATTGCTGTCAGTTCATAGTCTACACCAATGTCTATACTTTACATTATAACTTTACATTATATATCCACAAATGTAGCTCATTATGTTTAGTTTTTAATATATGATGAACTGCGACGGTTCGCCACGTACGTTTATTTATCACCACAGGAAATTTAAGTTTAAGTTGGGGAAAACGCAGACGGTTCTGGCCTCCACGTCATCCATTAATTCCTGATTATGGACGCCTCAAAGGGCATTATCCTCCTTATACCATGGTAACTTGTAAAGCAAAAAAAGTTAAGACCATTAATTTATATTTTCATGCAACCAAAATCTAAAGTTTCTCACAATCCATTCACTCTGGAGCTGTAAAATGAAGTGTTTCTCCGTAGTGTTATATTATTATCAGCAGTGCATTCCTAAAGATTTTCAATGGCTATACAATAAAACTAACCCCTTTCTGTGACAACAAAGATTATGAGGTTCTTAGCTGTACAGTATGAAACAACCTCTCAGTCTATATTCCATTAATTTCTATTCTGTCAAACTGCGCTCCATTTTAGGATTATGTTTAATCTTGGTCTGCCCCCTTTTCAACACCAAACCCCTGACCCTTGTCCTAAATCCTACACCCTAAATCTCCAAACACCTACAGCAAATGCTCTGTAATCCTTCCTCACAAAACTGAAAACACATTTCTGTTTCATTCAGCTTCTGGCTTGTATTGGTCTCAGTCGGTACAGTATTTTCTCACTGGCCAGAAAATGCACAGGGATTAATGAAAAAACAGCAATCACACCAAATATTGAAATGTCATAAAGGGGATTTTAGATTACAGCATTATTGTGATGCAGCATTGTTAAATTACAGTAATATTTACAAACATGAGAAACTCTCTCCCAAAGCTAAAAACCCAGATAATACCATGGTATTATGATTAGGGTTGCAACCAACAATTATTTTTATTGTCGATTAATCTGTTGATTGTTTTCTTGATTAACTGATTAGTTGTTTGTCATTTTCACAATTTTATTGACCAATCAGTGTTTCCCAAAGCCCAAGATGACGTCCTCAAATGTCCTGTTTTGCCCAATAACAAAGATATTCAGTTTACTGTCATAGAGGATTAAAGAAACCAGAAGATATTCACATTTAAGAAGCTGGAATCAGAGAATTTTTACTTTTTTTCTCACAAAATTACTCAAACTTAATTTAATAGGTGGCAACTAACTGGTTAATTGTTGCATCTCTAATTATGTAATATAATATTCTATTTTAAAATGGATTTATGCTCATTTTATTCAAGTTAAATGAAAGTATTCCAGATTATATTTGCTGCTTTATAGTGTGACATTACATACATAAGTAAGCTGTGTTTTAAGGGGAGCTTAATCAATGTCACTATGAATATGAACCCATATGAACAATAACAGCTGTCTGCCTGTTTGTGTCCACAGGAGCTGATTTATAAAGAGTTCTTCTCTCAAGGCGATCTGGTATGTGTCAGCGTACGCTCGCTGTTAAATGGCATGTGAAATTATTTAATAAGTGGCTGAAGTGTGTGTCATTTTATTCAATAGAGAGCTCATTACTCATTTCTGTCTGTATTATGTGTGTGTGTGTGCAGGAAAAAGCCATGGGGAACCGGCCCAGTGAGATGATGGACAGAGAGAAAGCGTACATCCCAGAACTACAGATAAGCTTCATGGAACATATCGCCATGCCCATTTACAAGTGCGTACGAAGAGCTAAAACATCTCATCCTCCCGACCCTGACCCCTTTAATCACATATCACTTTGTCTCAGGGTCACGGCTGATCTTGGTCCCCACATTGCAATTGAATCTCCTATCTATGTTCACCAGAAATATAAAACTTTATACTGTATTTAGATTGTATTCAGTATGTTTTGGGTTTAAAGCTGCTCTAATCAGTATTTTTATATCAACAATGGATCAAATGATTAATGAGTTAAGAGTTGTTTTCAGTGACAAACACACACAGATAAAAACCACCAGACTCCCTCAGCTTTACAGAGCATTCAGAGTCTTTCAGCTCATTGTTATGGTCTTATGACCCCGCAACTTTACTGTTTTGATTCGCTCTCATCAGTTGCATTTTTAGCCGCAGCAGGCAGCTGTCTTCAGCGAAAAACGCTGTGATAAACTCCCTTTGTGCTACCCGACCAGCATCAAACAGCAGACAGACACAGTTAGCGACTAGTTGGTGAACATAGTGGAGAATTTAGCAGACAGATATTTCCCTCAGGAGCAAAAAGAGCTAAAAAGAGATTAAATACTGGACTGACATGACTCCAAATGATGATAATGTTACTCAGTATCTGTTGGATATGTACATACGCAATTGTTTTCTTAAGATGTTTGTCATATTAACGTTATAAGGTGGCATTTCATATTCTGGACAATATTTGTCTTCGTTTTGTGTTGTTAATTGATTTCCAATATTAAAAATGTACATACATTTGCATAAAGCAGCATATTTGCCCACTCCCATGTTGATAAGAGTATTAAATACTTGACAAATCTCCCTTTAAGTTACATTTTAAACAGATGAAAAAATAGCAGATTAATTTGCGATTAATTATTTTGATAGTTTGACAGCCCTAGTTCTGACTCTTCAAAGGTACTTTGGCTTTTATAGAGCATTTTGCCTAAGACTTCAAATTAAATGCTTTGCAATCTGTCAAATCAGACATGTCAGTGTATTCAATACTCAATGCAGACATAGAGGCTTTTATAGAATCTAACGCCTGCTTAGTCTGCAGATAAAACACAATGACAAAAGGCATATAGTAAGCTGTTATTCTTAATAAAGAAATGGAAAAGGGTTGTGGGACAGCTATGCTACTTTTTGTGCATGAGGGTGAGGTAGGTTTTTCTGTACTTTGGCTTTCATAGAACATAAAGCCATTTTTTTACCTTTTGCATAAGAACACTGTTGAAAATAAGACATGCAAGACATTAGAATAAAAGAAATTAAGTTAAAAAAATGTAATTAAATTATAATTTTCACCTTTTTATTTGGGACTATACTATCACAATAACTTGTATCTTGTTTTTCCACACTTTTATTGAGTTTTCGCAGAGATATAAACAGCACAGCAACATCAACAGAAACAAACAACAATGATTAGTCATCTGGAAGTTTTTCAATATTCATACACATATATTTTAGTTAGCATTCGTTTAGTTGATGTATTCTGATGTATTCTCTTTAATAACTTGTATCCTAACTCACTTGTCGCCGCTGTCTTTCTAGGCTCTTATCTGAACTGTTTCCTGGGGCCACTGAGCTGTACGAGAGAGTGGCGGCAAACCGGGAGCAGTGGACCAAAGTGTCCCACAAGTTCACCATCCGTGGGTTGCCTAGCAACAACAGCCTAGACTTCCTGGACCAGGAGTACGAGCTGCTGCAGTCCCAGGGTGCTTTCGGGAGCGACGACCACTGCCTCAACGGTTGCCTTGACGATGCAGAAGGAGGCAGTGGTCAGTGACAACAGCGGGGCTGCTGACGGGTTCTTGAAGTTTTCTGTGGTCCAATAAGAGGCTGAGGACGCCTTTTTTAAGCGACCGAAGAGTGGAGCGATCTCTCTGCTGTCAATCACGTCTTAGATGCTTAGCAGGCCATGCAGAATGGACAAAGTTTCAAACTAATTGAATCAGACAAGTGATTTGAAACGAGCGGAGCCGGTTCAGAGATTCATGTTGCTTGTGTCTCCAGTTCAGGAAAGCAGAAGGTGGTGACTTTTATCTTTTTCAGCAGCTACACTGGAAAAATAAGTTTTAACCACACGTTCATTCATACAGTACTGATCCTGATGATTAAGATTGTAAAAACACACACACAAACACACACACACACGCACTGACGACACACATATGTACATGTGCATACTGTTTAGAGACACAACAGAGAAAAACCTTATGGAAAAAGACTACTTCATGTAACAGTGAGATAAAGTGCTATACTTTCTGTAAAATGTTTCATAATAGCTTATATTGATTTCAATGGCTCAGCTGCCATAGTCCCTCACCTGATGCTTATGAATGCATGCTGTATGGACACCTCACGTATTATTCCTTTTATCTTCGTCAGTGCTGATTTCTCCATGGCTAAAGAAATTAATGCAGTCCATTTTTAAACCATCACAACAGATTTTTGTATTCAGCTCTCCAAAATACCATAAAGTTGTACAAGGGAGAATTTACTTACACAGCGTTTTAACCCTCATGATTCACTTTTCCTCATTTTTGGGGAAGTTTTAAGGGACAAATTGACAATCACTGATCAATGAGTCACATATCCCTGACCATAACACCCCACACCATGCATAAAACACAAAACACAAGCATCAAGTGTGCACCTCAAACAAAGGTCACTCATGACCTCAAACACACCCTCAGTTTATTTTACTCCCTTGCACCGTTCTCCCTTCCTTTTTACTTTTTAGTTTACTACTACATAAACCACTTTAGATAGAGTGAGCAAACCGAAGCCCTTTAAAAGATCCATCTCATCTGTCAGTGTAAATGTGCCAGAGTAGAGTGTGTTATATGGAGTGTGTCATCGAGTGTGTCATATGGATCTGCCTTATTGCGCATCTTTGCTGCCTTTCTTAGAGCTTTTAATATATGAAAATTGAAATAAAGAGTCTGTTTTAGTATGTATGTTGTATATTTGTTATAGACATAGTTTGAGTATCAATGTGCTGAATGAATGATGCTCAAAAGATGTATATGTGAAATACCTGTGCGAAGACCTCAGATGTCATGTTCACTTCTTTAGGTTTTATATATATATATACATATACATATATATATATAACCACCAGGGGATATTAGGCAGACACAACAGCATTTTTTCCCAAAATAGATTTAAAGAAGGAACTAGAGATGTAGCCATCGTATAAATGTCCTGAAAGCATCAACAGTTCAATATTGCTGCATCCCAAAGGAAATGAAAATTAGAGTTCTCAGATTGTGCCTCATGTAAAAAATAAATTGGGGTTTTTTGTTACAATATGCCATATTCTGTTTTACCTTACGGTGTTTAAAATAGGAAATGCTGCAGAGTTAGTTAGGGTAAGGTAACCATAGAATAGTTACACGAAGAGGAACTTCTGTAATGGACACGACTACTGTATGTAGGCTGTGTGTGGAGGGGTGAGAGTGAGCAAATGAGTGGATGGACGAGTGGGTGTGCAGATAAGAGAGAAAGAGAGAGAAAGGACTGTTGAGATCAAGAGGGGGATGTTTAGTATAACCAGTCTTTGTTGATAAATGATGCAGACTCAAACCTCAAGTGATCTTGCTAGAGCTTCTTCAGTCGATAATGAAGGTAGATGAAAGCAAAGATATTGCAATCACATGATTTAAATATACATTTTTTCTCGAAAGGGGAGGGAGGGAGGAAGATTAATTGGTTAGCAAAGTGGTTTGATGTATGTGTTATACCTACATTGGGATATGCATCAGCCAGCGCGATTGGATGGACTCGTTTGATCTGCCTCTTGGACTGAATATTTTTTACGATACATTTCTTAAAGGGCACACAGAGGTGTTTGTAGACTCTCTCTCTCTCTCTTTCTCAAGCTCTTTCTCTCACCCACTTCTATTATTTTTAAACCACTGTTTCATACCTGCCTTTTTCATGTGCAATATGAAGTGTCTGCCTCTGTGACGTTGCATAGATTCCTATGTAAATACCTATGCCTCTTGTTAAATTATTATTAGGTCTGCGTTTCCAAATGCGTTTGAGTGTTTGGTCACAGTGTTTCCATTGAAAAAAAATTCAAATTTTAAACCTGAAATGCTTTTGAGAGTCTAGACCGTGGTCGGACAGTTTTTCTATACCGAGTGTGTCCCTTTATGTGATGTTTTAGAGAGCTAAATGTGCCAAGCCAACATTGTCTACTTCCTGGCCAAGCTGCAAAGTGAAAATACCTTCAATTATTTTTGTTCTCTAATGTTGGAGGGAAGTCCGAGGGCTGTGTTCATATAAAACTTTTCTGATAAATCATGACCAGGTCTGAAATTGTGGCTCATCCAGGAACCCCAGTCTATTTCCCATCATCATCACAGAACAGCGGGACTCTCACCTGTGATGTAATGATCACCTGTGACATAATCATCAAAAGTGGCAAAAACATAATTGCTGTAAATATCAAAGTTTTAAAAGAAAATGTTACTTGATTGTCTGTCATTATTACAATGGGAAGTTTTTCAATTCTGTAATGTATTTAAAGTGGTTGCATCCTGTTCTCTTTTTTTTCATGCCATTTTTGAACAACCCCCAAGCTTATTAGACAGAGGAGATGAAAGAAAACCATGATACATATGATATTCTACCACAAATAAGAGCCCAAATTAATCTGAAATGTAGACATGATGCTTATACTGAGGACTAAATCCAGACATCTGTTAATTATTTGTTTTGTTGAGTTCTGAGTGCTGGTGGTCTTGTTCTTCTTCAGATGTAATGAACAAGGACATTATGGATGACATTTTGAGATTTTTTTTTTCTTTCTTGGAATAAATCTGGTGAAAGGCTTCTTGATTGCTGTCTCTGATAGTACACACAGCACAACATATACTGTCATATCACCATACTGTGACATTAGGGCTCTGCAACACTGATTTAGTCATCATAGTGGCGTCTCTGTTGATCCTGTTGGCCTATCCCACATACTGATACTGATGCATCACTTAAGAATCTGACACAGGTCCCTTCATAGTGTTATTAACTGATGTTGTGCCTAGAATGATGCCTATGTCCATGCACATCTGTATTTAATCAAATCAACCCACTTGAAATAAATTTAATTGAAAGCATTAAATGTTGCATTCCAATTAAAATCTGATTGAAGGTATTCCAGTTTGTAAAATAACCTATAAATTCTCTGTGGGAGTAGGCTGATATTTGATTTATGAAGATGAGAAGGGGGACATAAATGTATATATACTTTGCATGCAGAGTTATGCAAGTGAATATTGCACCAATAACACCAAATAATGCAGTCGCAACATAACTTGTATTCTTATATCTTTAATCTTATATTTAAAATACAAAAAGCAGAATAGCTAACAACATACATCCCCTTGAAAACAAGTGATTCACAAACATAAAGTACCACCACAGTCTAATAATATAACAATAATAATAATAATAATAATAATAATAATAGTAATATAACAATAATAATAAGCTAACAATAATAAAAATAAAATATAACAATAATAATAATAATAATCATAATCATAATAATCATAATAATCTGCCAAGAGATGCCGCTGGAGAGGAGTTCATCCAGCTGTTCCAAAGTCTCAAACGGCACATCACAGTCCAAACCAACCCAATCACACCACATTGAGCTGGAACACAAAGAAAACTCATAATAAAACAAAACAAACTAAAATAAAACAAAGGAAATCACAGTGGTGGACTTTACACCGCCAGCAAATTATCTGAAAAATTAAATAGTAGAATGCAAATTCAGAAACAACTTGACTTTACAATATGCACATGTACATAATATAACACTGACAGGGGCCATTTTGCATGAGTATTTTTTACTTTTGATACTATAATATATATATTTTTCTGACAGTATTTCTGCATTTGAGTAAATTTGAAATGCAGGACTTTTAGTGTATTTTCAGTTTCAATACATAAAAAGGCTGTACATTGCCTTTGTCTGAACATTTAATTCTCCTGGAAATGTTTGCCCTAAAAGAGCAGATTCAGAAAACTTTTAAATAATGTTTCATTAATTATATTTGTTCACAAATAATAATAAAAAAAAGTTATGAAAAACAGTTCACTAATTATTTTACAAAAGGGACATGAACATCACATTGATTTCATTCATTTCATTTCAAAATGTATTTCGAACATGTAGACTATAGAATACAATCATTATCATATCATACCAACAAGTGAACAGTAAGAAACAAGTAGTATTTACATACAATGAAAAGCATAAGAAAATAAATTGTTAAATACTTGATGCCTTGATTTACATATTCGAAAAGGAGTGAGAAGAAGTATAAAAGTATTTAATCCCACCCCTTCTCCATAAGCACCTGGGTCAGTCCTTCATGCTGGTAGCCATCATGCTCCACAACCAAGGCTGACCCCCACATGAGAACTATTAGGACTTTAAGAAGTTTAAACATGCACTGTCTACCTTTAAACATGCACTATCTGCAGCCATCTTGGGCTCTAACCACTGGCGCACTTTACACTATATACCACTTTATAGACTGCACATATGTACATATTACATGTATTTATTGTACATACTACATTTATTTATTGACTGTCTGCACACACTATGTTCACCCATTCACTCTGTATCTTTTATATCTCTATTATTGTTTTTATCATTTTTGTATACCTTTACCTCTCCTGTGTTTCACTCTGTTTGCTGATGTTGCTGCTTTGACACCTGAATTTCTATCCGAGGATTAATAAAGGTTCATCCCATCTTATCTTAAATCAATTATTAATTATTAACCATTGATAAATTACAGCACCCTTGTGCTCATCCCCCCCAGTAATACAGTACAGAATAGACAACTATTGGAAGCATATAATATCAATACTCCCTGCTGAGCTGTCTGTAATATACAGTATAATGTGTGATAATGTACTCTAAAGTACAGGTGCAAATAAAGTTGAGTAAAATGTTCCAAATTCACAAGTCTCGCGAGGCTTGGTGTGCGTGAGCTCTGCGCAATGAGAACTGCAGGTAGTCCGCCATCGCTGTGTGAAGAAGTCTCGGTTGTCTGTTTGGCTGCTGTCAACAATAAAGTCTCGGTGCCGGGACTCGGAGCGACGAGGCCGAGTGAAAGCTCGTCGGGCTGCTCCACAAACCTGTTGTCCCGTCCCTCCCCGGAGAACACGTTCATGTGAATACAGAGAGCCCCACAGGACGGAGGCAACCATGTCCAATCTCAGCAAAGGCGGCACCAAGAAGGACACCAAGATGAGGATACGGGCCTTTCCTGTAAGTCTCCCCGCAGTAGGCGCTCTGTCTGCCGGCCAGGCGGCGACTCGATCACCGTGGTCTGGTCTGGGGCTGCCTGGCTAACATGCTAACATGCTAACCAGCTGAGCTGCAGATATATGACTATGCCTATCTGTAAACAAAGTGTAGCAGATAAATAGTCCAGTCTCATCCACTCTTAATCGGTTGGTTACATAGTTACTGTGTTATATTACCAGTTCAGTGAGTTTTATTAATTTAATTGTGTTTAAATGCCTCACAACTCCCCAAGCAAGCTAGCTAGCTAGCTAGCAGATGTCGACATAGCATGATGCTAACCCTTATACTTGACACTTGTTGTTTTGACTGGCTTTCTGTCATCAAATGTATGACACATTTGTGTCTCAGCTCTACATTTGACTGACTTTGAAGTGCAAAGAAATGTCAGCTATATTCCCTATAATTGTGTGCAACAAGCATTCATGTTTCTACATCTGTATATGGATGCAAAAAAACACAGTTGTTCTGCATTGATGGATGTAGCAGCAGTAGATTTAAAGTCTTGTTTCTGTTGTTGTTTCATTGTTAACATTGTGATTCCTCTCCTCGTCCATCTGGCACTCCCAACTGTGTGCAACAAGCATTATAATGTGTCTAACATCTGTATATGGATGCAAAAAAACAACACACACAAAACACAACATTAGTTCTGCATTAAGGTGCTGTAGCAGTAGTAGATCTAAAATCCTGTGTCTGTTGTTGTTTTGATTGCTTTTGGCTTTTCTTTATCAAATGTATGACATATTTGTGTCCCAGTTCTACATTTGACTGACTATGAAGTGCAAAGAAATGTCAGTGCATGTCAACAAGCATTATAACGTTTCTACATCTGCATATGGATGCAAAAAACCCCACAAAACCCCAACATTAGTTCTGCATTAATGGCTGTATCAGTAGTAGATCTAAGTCTTGTTTTTGTCGTTGTTTTCATTGTTAACATTGTGATTACTCTCCTCATCCACCTGACACTCCCTTTGTGTCTCAGCTCTACATTTGACTGACTTTGAGGTGCAAAGAAATGTCAGCTATATTCCCTATAACTGTGTGCAACAAGCATTAACATCTGCATATGGATGCAAAGAAAAACACACAAAACCCCAACATTAGTTCTGCATTAATGTGCTGGTATCAGTGGTAGATATCTAAGTCTTGTTGCTGTTGTTGTTTCATTGTTAATATTGTGATTCCTCTCCTCGTCCGACTGGCACTCCCAACTGTGTGCAACAAGCATTATAACGTTTCTAACATCTGTATATGGATGCGAAAAAAACAACACAAACCCCAACATTAGTTCTGCATTAATGTGCTGTATCAGTAGTAGATCTAAAGTCTTGTTTCTGTTATTTCATTGTTAACATTGTGATTCCTCTCCTCACCCACCTGGCACTCCCTTTGTCTTGCAAGTCATCTCATTTAATAACTGACCTCATTCTGCTTAAATTGAAATTTTAGCCTGTATTGTGACTGGCTGTGCATCAACCAGATATTTGTTTTGTTACTCCTCCTATGAGTAATTCAAGTTGTGTGCAGGTGACAGTGGCCACATAGCTTATTGTGTTAATACAGAGAGGACCTTTTTAGGACCCATGTGAAGCCTGTTGAATGTGGCCCAGTCCTGACAGATTGGCTGGTAGAGTAGCGTCTTGACATGCATGTGTTTGGGCTTGTCTGCTGAGTGAGGAGGAGCACACACAGTTCCTCCGCACTAGCTGTGTCGCATATTGCATTTTCTCCTTTGGCCAATATGTCTTTGGCTATAAGAAGTCCACAATAACTTCTTATTTGTAATTATAAGGATGTACCACAGCTTAGTACTGTGCAGAACTACAGGTTATTCACACACTGTCTATAGTGGCTGGTGAATTAAAAATCCTGTCCTGCATTTGTCATTCATTGGCAACCAACAGCTTTTAAATCCTATTTGATAAAACTTAAAAAATTAAAGTTACAGTAGGTTTCAGTGTGCATACTGTAAGTAGCAAATAAGGACTGTACAGCCTCATGCCACATTTAGAAATATCTTGGGTTAGCGGATACACTAATACGGAACCCTAGTCCTCAGTAATCTCAGATATGCACATAAGGATGCACCAATACAACTTTTTCAGTCCAGATACTGATAGCGATACCTGAGCTTTGGGTATTGGCTGATACCGAGAACCGATCCGATACCAGTGTCTGATTAATAAGCTGCCTCACTTTGTGACTTAAACATTGCTTTCTTAACTTGAATTACAAAATGTAACAGATAAACACACAGATATAAATTTACTGAATTGTTATTTATTATTCAAATAACGAATCGTACACCAACAATTTGGAAAAAAAATCCTCAAAATTAACAGGAATTACAATTCAAGTGTAAACCTTTTTAATGCAGCAACAAACTGGTCAAAACTTAAAAAGGAATTAAAATTCCAGTATATAATGTACATAAACACAAAACTAAATTTAATAAATCGGCCCCTTCGTCACCATTATCAGATCCAGCTGTTTGAGTCAGTATCGGCCCGTTGCATCCCTACTGTATATGCACATACACAGTTATTCCTTAAATATTTGATACTAACTGACTGACCTATATAATGAAAGGCCCTTCTCATAGTGTATAGATATTGTTATATATTAGGGGTTTTTATTCACATATCTTGAAGTAAGAGGTAAAGGGACTGCTTTGAAAATGGCCCTGACAGTTTTTCCTCACCAAAATTTTGTGTATTTTTGGAGCGTTATTTAGCATTCTTCTTGAAAAACTATGACATGGTTGGTACCAATTGATTCTTTAGGTTTTCTAGTTTCATATGACACCAGTATATTCACACTAGCTTTAAGACTGAGCCTGCTACAACCTCTGAAAGACAGAATAGTAGCTGTCGGATCGTTAAGAGGTTAATAGTTTATGACAATACCTGACGTCCATGTATCAATATAATATTTATTGCCATGCAAAATATCGTGATAATATGCCTTATCGATTTTTTTCCCCACCCCTAGCATATATCCCTTTTAATGTTACATCTACAACTAAACTACACAAAGGTGGGAGTCTATCTGCATTGTGAGGCTTTATTTAGGAACAAGTTCCTTACTCAAAGTGTTGATACAACTAACCATTAAATGTGAATCATCTTATTCAAACCATTACTGGCCTTTTGCAGATGACGATGGATGAAAAGTACGTCAACAACATCTGGGACCTTCTGAAGAATGCCATCCAGGAGATTCAGAGGAAGAACAACAGCGGCCTGAGCTTTGAGGAACTGTACAGGAACGCCTACACAATGGTGCTCCACAAACACGGAGAGAAGCTGTACACGGGCCTGCGGGAGGTCGTCACCGAACACCTTATCAACAAAGTAAGAATAACACAGATTGCAGGCATTTGAAAAACATTAGGCATGATTATATTTTAGATTTTGAGATTATAAAGACAAGGTAATTACCCCTGTAAGTAAACACATTAGGAATTCCTTAAACACCCTTAAATCGCTGCCATTTCAGCGAGCAAATTTGCTACTTTACTCTATCAAAGGAAATTATAACACACAGAGGTGCACCTCTTAAGCTTGGTTAATTTGACACTTCAAGTCAAGTGATGACACATTGATGGCAGAATGAATTGAAACATGCTTTATGCCGCACCTATTTTTTGTTATGTTTAAAGTATATTTGACAGCTATTTCACTCAAGTGTGTAATAGATAATTATCGGTACATACTTGTCATTAATGTAAGATGTGCTTGTGGAAATCTAAGACTAGATTTTGATTTAGAAATGCTGAAAGCTAACAGTTTGAAGTACAAAGAGATTTGACATGTGGGTAGTTACTACAATAATAGGTAGAGTAAAATATTAATTGTGGAGCTGAATTTAAAGGTTAGGTGTTTTGAAGTGGGGTTGCATGAGGTACTTATCCATAATCAGTGTATTACCTACAGTAGATGACGGTCGGTACGCCCCCAGTTTGGAAAAACAAGCAATGTACTGCTGTGGACGGGGCGGGCAGCAAAATGTATTTTAGCCACCTAAAAGAAAGGCCCATCTAAAAAAATGTATATCAGCCGACAGTGTACGCTATATTTGGAATATTTTTGTCGGTTTCCCTTCGTGAGACAGCTGTACAGTCTATGTTTCCGACAGGGAACTGAAACCGTTATCTATGCTCTCGCCTAAGCAACCAGACTCCATTGAGAAAAAAAACAGTAATTTTACCTCTCAGAACACAGAAGTTTGTCGTCTCCCGCTGCCTTGATTGGTTAGTTTGTTTGTGTTTTTGTGTGACTTTGATTAGTTCAGATTCACCAAAGCTAGGGGCGTGCCGACTGTCATCTACTGTAGTTAATACACTGACTATGGATAAGTGCCTCATACAACCCCACTTCAAAACACCCAAACTATCCCTTTTAAGATGATGGACAGCCTCTTTTCAGTAGCCGACTTGATGCTGAACAGAATCTGTCATAGGCTTCATATTAAGATTCATATTACTGATTAGCCTGTGTGTTGTCCTTGCACAACAAAGGGAATACCAAAAAACATGAGCTGTTTCCATTTATGAGCAGCCTTGTGAGGGTGAGTAAGTATTAAATGGAGTTAGAAAGCAGGGGAATACAATTTCAGAGGTTATTACTCTTGTCTTGTGTAATGGGAGATTTGTAAATCTCTTTAAGGATCACTCAGACCTCCTTTTGATGGATTCCCCATTTCTGTGACTGGTTAGGAAGTGCCCAAGTTTGTGGATACGAGGGTCCTTGAGTTGTAATTTTGTTCTGGGTTTTCAGCTGCACAAGGCTGGTCATCTGTCTGCCAGCTTTTCATGAAACAGGTTTTGCCTTGTGTGTTACGAGTGCAACAGTACGGCGCCCTGACAGAGCACAACTGTCTCAAACTGTACATTTAGTTGATTTATTTGCCTGGAGAAATCCATTGAAAGTGAAATGGTAGACATGTGAAATGCTAGTGAAGTGGATTATTCTGAGCAGTCTTTAAAAAGAATTGCACCAGGGACGGCAATCCATTGCTGATCCTGCAACTAAGATGTGTTTTCAAATTCCTGCTGATAAGTTTGAAAACCCATCAGTGAATATTTTTCACAAGCTGTCACTTGTTCTTTGTTGCATATAATTAGTAACAAATTAGGTTTTGCCGTGATATCTGCAGTGAGTGCTTCTGTGCAGCGTACAGTGTGCAGACACCCAGTGAGCAATATTACAGCAGCCTGCTGTTGAATAGCAGCCAGGTGGTTTTACACCTTAATTAAATGTACATTCTCAACTTGGCAGGTTTAGTAAATTAGCAGTCAGGGAATGTCAACACGCGGCAGTTCAAAGACGAGAGAGCCGACATCTGAGGGTGTTTTTATTATCTGATGACGATCCAGTTATCATTTTCGAAGAAAGACAGTAGTAATGGTTTGCACGCAGCCGAAAAAACTACAGACTTATCCTCGGACACTTCAACCAGACTGAAGTATTGAAAACAACTCCAAGATGGTGATTTTTTTGCATCTCAACTGTTAGATCTTAAAGGGATAATTTGGATGTTTTGAAGTGGGGTTGTGTGAGGTACTTATCCATAGTCAGTGTATTACCTACAGTAGATGACGGTCGGCAGGCCCCCAGTTTGGAGAAACAGACAAGAGTACCAGCCCGCGAGCAAAGCAATATAGTGCTGTGGACGGGGCTGGCGGCAAAACTTTTTATTTTAGCCACCTAAAAAAATCAATATCAGTTTAAGTGTACGCTATATTTAGAATATTTTTGCTTCTTTACCTTGCTATAAGACAGCTATACAGTCTATGTTTCTGATGGGGAGTACCAACACCGGAACAAAGTAATGTACTGCTGTGGACGGGGCTGGCAGCAAAACGTATTTTAGCTACCTAAAAGCAAGGCCCACCGAAAAACTGTATATCTTTTTAAGTGTACGCTATATTTCTAATATTTAATATAAATTTAATATAAAAAAAACTGTAATTTTACCTCGCAGAACAGGGGGGTAACCAAAGTCACACAATAACACAAACTAACCGATCGAGGCAGGGATAGACCAGCAACCACCTTGTTCTTTCAATGAAGTCTGGGGGCTTTGGCGAGAGCATAGATGGATACAATGGCTTCAGTTTCCCATCAGAAAGTGTTAAAGGCATGGTGAAAATATTCTAAATATATCTATATATTATAATATGGAGGCCTGCCGACCGTCATCTACTGTAGGTAAAACACGGACTATGGATAAGTACCTCATACAACGCCACTTCAAAACACCCAAACTATCCCTTTAAAGATATATTGTAAGCCTCTTCCTATGCGACAGTCACTCTATTTCTCAGTTTGGTTAAATAGATTATTTTAGGCCTAATAATTGCTGGCATTAAGAAGGATTTGGAGATGAAACATTTCTTTGAACAATGACACTGTTTGAGTTTACACCCTCAGCTCAATTTACTGCTGTGCACTGACCAGGCAGCCAGAACAGCAGGTGCAATTTGAAGCCAACTTAAAAGAGGTGTCAAATACAATTCCTATAATTTCATCTAGGTTGAAGAGGAGCTTAAAATCCTGCACACCTTCATGCATGTCAGTTCATCCATGGCCACCTTTTCACTAAAAATATGAAGCCTTTTTTTCTGCAAAATTTCTGGCATTCAGGGTTAATTTAGCTTCTTCTAATGCTCCCCCTGTGACACCAAAAAACATGGCAACGGCCGTATACACAGTGAACGAGTGCTGACAAAGACCAAAAGAAGAGCACACATTACGCCTATTTTAAAGTCTTTACACTGGTTACCTGTTAGTTTTTGTATTGATTTTAAAATTATTTTATTAGTTTATAAGGCACTGCATGGCCATGCACCAGACTTCCTCTCAGAAATGCCTTTGGTTTATGAACCAGGAAGATCCCCTCCAATCCTCTGGTTCTTCTCTTTTAGCTGTTCCTCGAAACAAAACAAAAATATTTGGCGATGCTGCTTTCAGCCGTTACGCTCCAAGTCGCTGGAACAGCCTTCCAGAGGATCTGAGAGGAGCTGAACATATTGATATTTTTAAACTTAAACTAATTACTCATCTATTTAGTCTGGCTTTTATCATTTCTGTGGTTTTATTATTCATACTATTTTTATACTATTCTCATATCTATTTTACTCATATTTCGTTTTATCAACATTTTACTACTTTGAGTAACTGTTGATCATTATAACATTTGTCAATTGCCTATCGCTTTTAAAGCACTTTGAAGTGCATTTGATTTGTTCGAAAGGTGCTATATAAATAAAGTTTGATTGATTCACGCTCACTAATATCTAATATCTAGAAACCAGTGGATGAAATCACACTCTTGTTTCGACTTCAGTTATTTACAGTCACACATCGCTCTAAATTTAACTTCATTATTAATATCAGAATCCAAAGCCAAGTAAGTTTTCATATCCAAGTATCTTGCCTTTGTGTTTTGTTGCATAACAATAAGCGTAGTAAGAGAAAATAAAAAAGATAAAAAGCAAATACTGCAAAAGTCAAGAAACTTTTTTTTACAGATGTACAATTTTGTGCTTGAAAGTGCAAAAGTTCACAGTATGAAGTATTAAGTATTTGTGCAATGTACAGAGAAAATAATCCATTATGCATCCATTATGCATTAAGACAGCTGCAGAGACTGTACGCTAATGTACAGTGTAATGTTTAAATAGCATTCATTGAACAATACTTTCATATTGTTAATATATGTATATTGCTGTTATATCGTATCATATGTTTATTATGATGGAAGCAGCAGCATTAGAAATTAACAGAACAGATGAACATAAACTTCATCCTAACAGCACCAAGGCACAATAGTAACCTCATGATTACTTTTATAAGTAAGTGATGAGTGTGCATGAGTCTTTGATTTAAAGGCAAATTTATGGCTTATCTTCTATCTTGCTCTTCAACATTAGATCTGGCTGTGAATAAGAAGATGTTAGCGGGTCTGTGAGGGTTGATCTTGTGTATTAGTAGGGCAGAGGTGATAATTCATCATCTCTCTCTAGAAGGAGAAAAGAGGGGAGGTCGGTGTGCCCTTAAGAATCTTACTCTACAGAGACGTTTACAATGCTGAGTCACACTGCAGTGTGACTGTTATCTAGCTATTGTATGCCCGACTAGTAGAGAAAAGGTATGAAAGAAACAGCAAAGGTCCCATTAAAAGACTGCATGAACAAGATATCACAAAAGTAAGTGTCGGTTTGATGCAGGAGCTTTTTTTCTCTTGAACAAGAACATGTTTTTTGCCCTTGGTCAGGCATTGTGTCGTCACTAACACACTGAAGAACTTGGTGTAGTATACCCACCTCATGCATGTGTGTTTGTCTCCCCTAAAGGTACGAGAAGATGTCCTCAACTCCCTAAACAATAACTTCCTTCAAACCCTAAATCAGGCCTGGAATGACCATCAAACAGCTATGGTGATGATCAGAGACATCCTGATGTATATGGTGAGTAGCTGATGTTTCTCGTTGAACACATTTTACACAGCTTAACAACAGCACACATCAGAGAATACAACAGACTTATAAAACTAAATACTGGTCATTAGTTTGACCGGGGTGGGGGGGGGCAGCAGTGACCAGAGGAGGGCTTTAATCTCTTGGTTAGTAGGCAGCAAAGACTCGTTAAAGAAGGCAGCACAATTCCCCTGTCACACACTCGGAGCCGTCCCCCACTCATGTTTTTTCGTGACGCAATGTTGTCATGATGAGTCCTCGAGTGCTGTTTTTACGCCTTGTGTGGGCATTGCACATACGCCTTTGGCCGCGCTCTGCATCTCCACTCCTCTTCCCTTCTTTGTGTGCGAATGTAGACCTCAAAGTCACGTTGCCGGCACTTTCCCCCTAAACGGCAGTGCCCGGCTGTAAGCCCGTGCGTGATGCAGCCTACAGCGGCTTCCTCTTAGCCCTTTCCACCCGAGCCTTGCCTGGGTAGCGCACCGACAAAAGCAGTGTTGACAAGGGCTCTGGCTTGGCTCGTCTCCATGACATGACTCGGGAGGACTCAGCAGATATTTCTCCGTTCTCGGCTGAGATGATGGCATAGTGCTGCAACACGTGTCTCATTTTTAATTCCACATTTATTTGTTTTCTGTTATTCTACAGTAGTGTTGTTTGTATTGGTATTTGTTATTGAATAAGAAGCATTTTCCAAAAGGTTTGAAGTGTTTTATGAATGTTTGTGATCCCAAGTGGATAAAAAAATAAAAAATAAATGAATATCCGAGTCCAAAAATTTAAAACCGAATACCTACCCAACGAACGAATAGTCGAATAATCGGGTCCAGACTTGCTTCTTATTCATGGTTGCTCTGACTAAAGAAAAATTGCCTTCTGTCACAGTGGTTCCGATTCAGGTACATGTAGATTCAAAGTACTGAAACATTTATTGGCTGAGCTACAACAATAAAAACAACACATACACCCACCGGACACTTTATTAGGTACACCTTGCTAGTACCGGGTGGTCTTCTGCTGCTGTAGCCCATCTGCTTCAAGGTTGGACGTGTTGTGCGTTCAGAGATGGTATTCTGCATACCTTGGTTGTAACGAGTGGTTATTTGAGTTACTGTTGCCTTTCTATCATCTCCAACCACTCTGCCCATTCTCCTCTGACCTCTGACATCAACAAGGCATTTCCGTCCACACAACTGCCGCTCACTGGATATGTTCTCTTGTTTGGACCATTCTCTGTAAACCCTAGAGATGGTTGTGCGTGAAAATCCCAGTAGATCAGCAGTTTAATACTCAGACCAGCCCGTCTGGCATCAACAACCATGCCACGTTCAAAGTCACTTAAATCCCCTTCCTTCCCCATTCTGATGCTCGGTTTGAACTTCAGCAAGTCGTCTTCACCACCTCTAGAGTTGCTGCCATGTAATTGGCTGATTAGCTATTTGTGTTAACAAGCAATTGAACAGGTGTGCCTAATAAAGTGGCCGGTGAGTGTATATGGAATACTATTTGACTTCATTCTATAAAATACTGAAGTATTGGTTAGTACTCTTAACTACTGTGCTAAGTTTTTTAATTACTGCCCTGATACTTTCCCTCGCGGACCGTCTGTTTTCTGGCTGGATACCTGTGTTGCGTGCGCATGACAGGGATAAGGAAGTAATTTTCTCTTAATGATGGGAAAGGCACCTGTGGTTGAAGCCGCCCTCGTCAAGTGAATTAATATAATGCCTAGTCACGTAATGCCCTCAAAGTGAACTTTGCCGGTCCTCAACCGGCTCTGCAGCAATGCAGTGCCAGCAGCACATGTAGACCAGTGCCCGCTCCCCTTCATGCCATTAACGAGTGAGCGAGCGAGGATCCCCAGGAAAGGGAAAAAGGCAGAAGAATTGGCAGCGAGCCAGTAAATAGCGAAGCTGTCCGTTTCATTACTTTGTGTATTTGTATATCTATTTGAAAATCAACGTGAAACTGTTTTAACGTGTATCTATTCAGTGTTTATATTCAGTTAAACAACACTTGAGCTTAAACCCACTTTAAAGGATGACAAAGAAACACATTTAACCTCATAACAGATGTTGAGGGGAAGATGCGTGTATTCATTGTTGTCCTTTTTGTGTGTTTGTCTCACAGGATCGGGTGTACGTACAGCAGAACAACGTAGAGAATGTCTACAACCTGGGTCTCATCATCTTCAGGGATCAAGTGGTTCGTTATGGCTGCATCAGAGACCACCTCCGGCAGACCCTGCTGGACATGATCGCACGTGAGAGGAAAGGGGAGGTGGTGGACAGGTAGGACTCACAGACAGGACCGATTGCATGACAACCTAATTAACTGATGTTGACAAGTTCATTTTAATTTCAGTTGTACATAAATTGGGGTGAAAAAAATGAAGGGAAATGTTAAACCATCACATAGTGCATGTATTTGGCATAAACAATAAAAGAGCTGTCAAGTACATTTGCTACTTACTGTTCACTGAAACAGCCCCTGGCGTATAAAACATTGAATTTTCTGAGCCTGCGCTGTTTGTGTGTTTGTTTTTTGATGACCGAATAGTCAAAAGTTATTTGGCAGCCATAGTAAGTGTGAAATTAGCATCCAGAAATGTTTTTTTCTGTGTATAGCAATTACTTTCTTTTTCATGACTGATTGTGCCTTCAACATTTGGTCTGCTTCTCCTCTCCACCAGGGGGGCCATTAGAAATGCCTGCCAAATGTTAATGATCCTCGGCCTTGAAGGGAGATCTGTTTATGAAGAAGACTTTGAGGCTCCGTTCCTAGAAATGTCTGCAGAGTTTTTCCAGGTGTGTGGGAGAACATCATTTCCCTGACTGTTCATTGTTTTATCTTTTATTTGGATCCCAATTATCTTGGCCACATCTTCCCTTTCTGGGGTCCATATAAATAAAACACAGTGTAAATACAGATGATTCTCGAAACATCTTTGAAAGGATTAACAACACAACTTATATGTATTGCAGTATGTACTATAGGCCAGATAACTAAATTGTGAACAAAATGTAAAGGAGTTTGAGAATCTTTTGTCTTTCCCAGCTTACAAGTGTTTCTTGTTTTCACTCAGATGGAGAGCCAAAAGTTCCTTGCAGAAAACAGTGCCAGTGTGTACATAAAGAAGGTGGAGGCCAGAATCAATGAGGAGATTGAGCGAGTGATGCACTGCCTGGATAAATCCACAGAAGAGCCGATTGTCAAGGTGGTGGAACGAGAGCTCATCTCCAAACACATGAAGACGATTGTAGAGATGGAGAACTCTGGCCTCGTCCACATGCTCAAAAACGGCAAGACAGACGGTAAGGGTGCTGCAGTCAGTCCTGTGCTGCTTAGCTTCATGTCTTTAGCATTTGTAGTTAGTTGTTTATTTATATTTACTTAATTACAGAGTTAAATTTCATGCCTCACTCCTTAAATCCCCAACGCTCTTTAAATAAACTGTGTGACTGTCACTTGCAAGAGATGTATAGTTTACTGGATCAGTAATTTAATCACAGTATTCCCCTTGCTCATGTCACAAATATGAGGAATGTAATTTTGATGATTAGATCTGGATTAAACTGGGACTGTAGTACTGTAGCTTCAGCCTTCAGAAAATATTCTCACATCATCAGTACGCTCAGAGGTATTTCATTTCACTCTGCACAAATAAGCCTCCTCCTCAGCAGATCTCAGCTTCTCAGTGCTTTTCAGTTGGTAGAAATAGATTTCTAAACATGTGTGCTTGTTTGTGTATTCGTGCATATCCCTCACAGATTTGGCGTGCATGTACAAGCTGTTCAGCAGGGTTCCCAACGGGCTGAAGACCATGTGTGAGTGCATGAGCTCATACCTGCGGGAGCAAGGAAAGGCCCTCGTGTCAGAGGAGGGAGAGGGAAAGAACCCTGTAGACTACATCCAGGTAAGACAATGGGGCATCAGGAGACAGTTAACTTTAGACGTTAGCAGCCGGTAGGCAGCACGGTCCTGCACAGAGCTAACAGCTAACGTTAACTAGCTCTGCCGATTTCAACAAGGATTTGTTGTTTGCAATGCAGCATTATCAGAGAAAAAAAACTGTGTCCCAAACACATTTTCTATCATCCAGGGGACGCCATTAGTCTTGAGCCCTGACGGTACCTGTGGTACTGTAGAAAAACGAGTACCGTCATGTTTTCAAAATTTTGGAATCGACTTGGTACCGAAGTATCAGTTCTTGTGACATCCGTAGTGGAGTGCAGGGATGTTATCGCTCATTCTTGTGAATCTGCAGGAGCATGTTGTAAAATGTTCAATTAATTTGCTGCTGCAACAGTAGTAGTAGGCAGTCTCTGTTGAAGCACACTATGACCTTCTAACTGCACATATTTTAGGTGAATGAGAGAGATCTAACCTTGTTAGAGCTCATGGAGTATTTTCTACTGGCTCTGCACGCTTTAGCACTGCACACATTGCGTGCCAAGCCTCGACCGTAATGTACTTCCATAGCCTCCTGGCAGAGCATAACTGTTGTGACCCCCTGCACTTGTGGCCACAAGCCATGATGGTCTCTGCCCTCAACCACACTGTGTTGTTGCACTGCACTGAATAACACGTGAGGTCATTCAGGTCACCAGAGAAGGTTTTCTTTTTTAATGTCTCGTTATGTTCATCTTTTTAAAGCTCCTGTGTGAAACAGTCTGTTTGTAATGCCATCCAGGGTTTACGCTAGACTTTTTTTTTTTGACTGCCAACATGTCCTTTTGATATTCAAGAATTACGGCTATATAAACAACTACCGGACATATGTTTAATATAGCCATATAATAGCCTACATTTGACATAACTTGAAAATAAGTTAAATGAAGAACGGCATTAAAAAAATACAATAATAGGCTGGTTGGTCCGTTTTCCGCATTTATCAAATTCAAAATAGTGTTGTGTGGCTTGTAGGGCTGCCGAATAGTTTGAAGCTTCATTCATAACTTTGACATTGAAATTATTATTATTATTAATACCTTGCCAAAACATTGCGTGCAATAGTCCACCTTTTCTTCCCCTCTTTCAGTCTCTCTGTCTGTCTCAAAGACACACAGACACTCGTGCTGCAGCACTCCTCGTCACTGTAATTGTATCAGTCCTTAATCCAAAAGTCAAAATGTATTGAAAAAGATTGATGTAATCAAAATTCACATGTTTTTATCCCAACAAAATATTGTGCTTCAATCCATATTTGTTGGCATTTAACCTTTCAAAAACAACATTTTCACTGAGGTCAAAAAAAGACAACAGACATTCAAAGCTTCATTCGAAAAACGACATTTGGTACCTAGTGGCTTGGCCTGAGCCACGTTGTCTGCTTCCCAGACAAGTCAGTCAGCTGGCTGTGTATGAAGATTTTCTCTTTTATCGGACACAGAACGGACAGCCAACAGACTGTGAGCAGATATTCGTTGAATTTGAAAAAAAGTGTATTGGATTAGAATCGCAGCGGAGGCATGTTAACTTTTGTATAATATAAGTTTATATTTAAGTTGTATTGGAAACATAGGTCACACAATATTAGGCTATTTAATATGCTATGAATTAATTTATTATTTATTAGACATGTTGGACAGTTTAATCTGTTGGACAGCTACACGTGATACCAGCAAAAAGCCGGCATACAGTATGCTGGCTAACGTAAACCCTGGTTCCACTCCTACGTTCCTGTTCTTACTCTCGTCTAATCGACAGCAGCCCGACTCTTTGTTGATGAGACCAACTTTCCTCTGCTGTAGCTACAGCTGGAGCTGTAACTGCTGTGTTAAGCTGCTGCTAATGTAACCTGCTGCTGTATTATCCCTAATGATCCCTGTCTCCTTTCCTGCAGGGTTTGCTGGACCTGAAGTCACGTTTTGACCGTTTCCTCCAGGAGTCCTTCAATAATGACCGGCTCTTCAAGCAAACTATTGCGGGCGACTTTGAGTACTTCCTTAACCTCAACTCTCGCTCGCCTGAGTACCTCTCACTCTTCATTGATGACAAACTGAAGAAAGGAGTAAAAGGGGTGAGCCCTCTAATGGACATATTACTCTTATTTTAGGAGACGGCACAGATGTTACTGGCCTGCTTATTCACGTTTGACGCCACACTGGAACATAAAACATTTAGATTTTATCACCCAAACAAGCAATGCTATTATTGCTTATATTATTTATGTTATATAAGTAGTGAATATTGGGGCTTACATGCTTTTTCGAAAAATGTGTCATGATGAGTCCATAAGTGCTGTTTTTACACCTCGTGTGAACTGTGCACACACGCCTCTGTCTGCGCTCAGCGTCTTGTGTGCCCTCTCCCCCTAAATGCTGGTGTTTTGTAGGCTGCTGTCTCCACACATATACGCACCACAGATCCCGGCGACTAGTGCGGGTGTAATGCAGCCTGCGGAGGCTTCCTCTCAGACCTTTTGGCCCGAGCCCCACATGTGTTTGGCTCCAACATAAGCAACGGCGACAAGGGCTCTTGGCTGACATGACTTAGGAAGGACTCAGCCAGACATTTCTCCGTTCTAGGCTGAGTTGGACGGCACAGCCCTGTAATACGTGTCATTCAGTTTATTTAAAGGCATTCTGTTCTACAGTATTGTTGTTTATATTGTTATTTGTTATTTAATAAGAAGCACTTTTCAAAAGGTTTGGTGTGTTTTATGCATGTTTGTAATCCTGAGGGGTTAAAAAAACAACAACGAATAACCCAATACCAAAATTGAAAACCAAATACCTACCTAACGAATAAATAACGGAATAGTTGAATATTCGGGTCTAACCCTGGGAAATATCCTAATCATTTGTAATGTGTAACCTGTTGGAGTAGCTTGATGTGTATCAAAGGCAATAGGGAGTCCATGCTCTGTTTATGACCATCCTATGTAACCTGCATCATTTTGTTTTTTGTCCAGTTGACAGAGCAGGAGGTGGAATCCATACTGGACAAGGCCATGGTGCTGTTCCGCTTCATGCAGGAGAAGGACGTGTTTGAGAGGTACTACAAGCAGCACCTCGCCCGCAGGCTGCTCACCAACAAGAGCGTCTCTGACGACTCTGAGAAGAACATGATCTCAAAGCTCAAGGTGAGAAGGAGTGTGATATAACCACGTTATGTTCTTTGGAATAAAATAATGAGATTTTGGCTGAATGAAAAACCTTCCGCATCTAGATGAGAGATGGATATCTAGAAATTTACTGTGAGTCAGCTAATGCTAAAAAAGAGCTTTATTCAATGCATATGTACACTACAAAGGAAGTTTAGATGCAGGCTGTGTCCACTTGCCGCTGTTACAAAGATTTGATGGCTGCCGTGTGAGTGTTGATTTACCTCTAACAGCTTTTGATAAACTAAATGTGATCCCTCTTATGGTCTTCATTTCCTAGACCGAGTGCGGCTGTCAGTTCACCTCTAAACTGGAGGGCATGTTCCGGGATATGAGCATCTCCAACACAACCATGGATGAGTTTAGACAACATCTACAGACCACCGGGGTGAGGAGACGCTGCACGCCAAAACTCATTCTGTCAGAAATAATGAGCCCATTTGCTATCTGTAATCAGTGCATGGCTGCGTTGCTCAGTTACATAAAAACAATTATGCATCTAACTATCCATATCCTGGGAATACACGGTGCTAATTACTGGCTTGTGATGTGCTGTCACATGGCTTTTTGTCACCAGAGTGTCTGTCACTGTATCGGATTGTCAGTGTGATTCATGTTAGAAATTAACTTAGTGAATTACCTGTGGAGTATACAGTAATCATTTGTAGTAGTCTATAGCTAAAAGGTCTTTTAAACCTATTCTTTTTAATTTATTCTAGTTTTGAATTTGTGTGGATGCAACTAGGGCTGCAACGATTATTTTCAATGTCGATATACAGTATCTGTCAACTAATTTCTTTTTTAATCGTTTAGTTGTTGGTTCTATAAAATGTCAGAAAATTGTGAAAAATATCGATCAGTGTTTCCCAAAGCCCAAGATGACGTCTTGAAATGTCCTGTTTTGTCCACAACTCATAGATATTCAGTTTACTGTCATAGAGGAGTAAAGAAACCAGAAAATATTCATATTTAAGAAGCTGGAATCAGAGAATATTGACTTTTTTTCTTAAAATATTACTCAAACATATTAATTGATTATCAAAATATTTGGTGATTAATTTAATAGTTGACAACTAATCGATTAGTGAACACACACAGTGAACCGTTTCAGATAAACAGCACATGTACCTAGTTTGTGTCAATGGCCTGTAGTTACTTTTTGTCTAATTAAGTTAAGTCTTTTTTGTTATCTGTTTCTAACCTAATTGCACCAATAAAAATCAGTGTACAATAGCAGTGAGCTGCAGTGTGTATTTACATCAGTGAAGACTGAAACCTTATTGTGCGTCTTGTGTTTTTTCTAACTTCAGGTATCACTCGGAGGAGTTGATCTCACTGTGAGAGTCCTGACTACGGGATACTGGCCAACACAATCAGCAACACCCAAGTGCAACATCCCCCCTTCACCGCGACATGCGTTTGAAGTCTTTAGAAGGTCAGTTCAGTATCACCAGGAGTGTATAGTTTATCCAGTATGTGTGAACGGTTTAATTTAGTTTGTGTGTGATCCAAAAGGAAGTCTTGCTAATGACCAGAGTATCAACCTTTTTCATTTTCTGATCTATTCTTGATGATATAAGTTTGTATCTATTCCTACTAACACATAAGATTGGAATAATTATGCTGCATTGGCTATTTTTAGATGTTAACCTGAAGTGACTCCCCTCTGCTTGTAGGTTTTATCTTGGTAAGCACAGCGGAAGACAACTCACACTGCAGCACCATATGGGCTCTGCAGATCTAAACGCCACCTTCTACGGACCCATCAAAAAGGTACACGCCACTGTATGTTGTCATTATGCCATAGAACAGATTTTCAATAATTTTTTGATGGCACAGTTTGTGTTGCAATGATTTACGAACTTTTATAAACAAAAAATGTAAATCTATAGTGTCATGTGAATGTACAGTGGAAAATAACAAGGTGACTTAGTTCGCCATGCATCGTCTATAGTGCTGTTTGGTTGCCAATTTTCAGAGGTCTGATAGTGTTTTATTCTACTAAGTGTTTTTTATTTTCAAAGTACAATACTTTTTAAATGTATTGCAAAAAACACCTTGTATCATTGAAGTAAACACAGAGTAATGGACACTGTGTTGATGTGATTAATAATTGTAAAAACAACTCCGTTATTTTACTGAGAATCAGGTGGCAACCTCCGGGTCTGAAAAGTGAAGCCAAAGCTAAACTGCCTTAAACTTGCATTCTTTCTAATAGCCAGCAGGGGGCGACTCCTCTGGTTGCAAAAAGAAGTCTGATTGTATAGAAGTCTATGAGAAAATGAGCCTACTTCTCACTTGATTTATTACCTCAGTAAACATTGTAAACTTGAGTTTATGGTCTCAATCTCTAGTTTCAAGTCTTCTTCAATACAGCATGATGTTCATTTAGTAAATTATGGTCCCATTTAGAGTCAAATAGACCATAAAGCAGGGTATGCTTTAGGGCGTAGCTACATTGTGAT
>CAKAOI010045641.1:0-20793 GCA_916701655.1 Sebastiscus albofasciatus
GAAACAACTTTCAATATAGCAACACAACTGTATAAAAAGAGTTGAAAGGACAGGGAGAAATGTAACAAATGTGTTAACCTATTGATACTGTAAGTTCATAAGTGACTAATGCATAATAACACCTGCCTGGCTCTGTGTATTTTGTACTGGCTTTAGTGTACTTTGAAGGACTATTTGAAGAGTAGCTTCATTTGGGGATGAAAGATCATGGTGCCATTTTCTGATATTTTTTAAAGGGTTTGCAAATTGTAACTCATGGATTTATCAATGTTCGTCATCACCAATTTAATCATTTGTTAATGCTTTATAGATCAGTTCATTAGAGTCTAATGGATAGCTTGCCTTTTGGGAAAAACAAAAAATAATTTATTGACAACTTACTAACACATATAACTGCAGACTGGTGCCTTATTTGATACCATGAAAGCCACACACATGTATTAATGGATTACCAACATTATAGTGTATGTAGCATTCTGGCATTTATATTTAACACACTTAATAGATCACATTTCTCAGCATTTTGTATTTACTTATTTGCACTGGTTGTTTGTTATATATTGCACGTCTTAATGCAAATATTTGTACATATTTCATATGTATTATATTCTCATTTTCTTATCTTTAATAATAGTACTTACTTAGACTCATAAACAGATAAATCATACAACACTCTCCCTCACAAAAAATGCAATAAACAAGTGCAATACTTCAATCAATGCAATACGTGCAATATATATATAAAAAATGCCTGTGCAATATTTTTATAGTATGCAACCTCTACTGCTCCCATATATGTATATGTATATATATTTAGATATTTGCTTCTATAGTTACCATATACCAAGTACTTCCTTTATTATTATACTGTATATTATTTGTAAATACACTATTATTTATTTTTGTATTTTATTATTATTATTGCTACTTAACTTACTGTTTTCTTAATGGAGATTCCCAGCAAAAAGTATTTCACAAGATTGCACTTGTATAACAATAATGTGTGACAATAAACATCTTGAATCTTGAATCTTGAATCTTACTTATATTTCTTTACATATACTGTGTTCATATTGTAGCATTATGTACATAGTTTACATGTTACATACTCACTTAATTTATTTATTTATTTATTTGATACATCGACATTAATTCACTAAAGATTATGACTTTAGTACTTATTAAGATGATAGGCCTCGTCTGGATTTCCTGCAGGTCCCCTCCTCAACTCCTCTCCACCTGATCTACACCAATCCGGAGTGGCACAGCTCAGCCAATCATAGAGCACATGCTATGCAGCCAGCCTGCAGTATCTGGTTTGACCACAGAGAGGCAGCACATGTAAACACATGTCATCTTACACAAGCTCTTACCAAACGCTGAAGGCGAGTTCTATAACTGAATGTTGCAGCCCCTCTTGTCTGCATGGTGCTCCTGTCTCTCTGAAGGTAAGTCCTCTATAATGACATAAAAACAGGATTAAGATGTTTGGCACAGAGATTTTATTAAAGTTTCATTCATACCTATAAGTGTAAAACCATGCGAGTAGCCTTCACATCCGTTACTTTCATTTTAGAGTTGTCTTGTGTAACTGCCTCCTTGTAATGTGTTCAAGTCTCTTGTCTTTCTGTTGACTGTTTAGATGTATTTTCTTTTCTTCTGTACTGTTTTTGTATGTATTTCATTGTTTTTATTGGATTGTTTTCCACTGTTTGGTTAAGGTTTGTCTGCACATTTTGAGTACTTCTTGTTGTTGTTTAACTTTTGTTGTATTTTTGTATTAAATTATGTTAGTTTAGATCTTTCTTTCTTTTTTGTTATTGTTGTTTTTTATCCTGGGTTGGGGGGGTCCTTTGTATAAATAAGCCTGTGGCTTCTTGACCTCTCCTGACACATTTCTTGTTTTTTTTCATTGACTGGATTTTGTGAAGTTTTATATATGTGCAAATAAATAAATAATAATAAAAAAAGACTTAATAATGTGAAGCACTGTGCGTAAAAAGCATTAACTGTGACTTTTCTTGTCTTTTCTTATCTTTTCTGATGACAGGAAGGAGCTGTTACATCAGAAAACAATGAAGTCCATCGCCTGTTTCTCGTCATCTGTCAGAGCTGCATGTCAGCACACCTCAGCTTGTTTCCCCATCAGTCGAGGTCTAACTCTCTGCAGTCCAGTGGGCAGATGCCAAACTGTAGTTGTGCAACAACCGTGCGTAAATGGTGTGCGTACTTTTCATAATACGCAGGTAAACACAGCAGCAGCTGTCCAGCAGGTGAGTGCAGCTCCTCTCCCCATCCCGGTACCTCTACCAGGGAGAAGAAGAGAGGATGAACTGACTCTGTACCAACATGGCAGACGCATGCCACCTATAACAGCTGTAAGAGCTTCCCCACACCCATCTCCATACAGCCCATACACCAAACCACAGAGCCATGCAGCTGCACTAGTCACCATCCAGTCTCTGATTGAAGGAGAGGTGATCCCTGAGCTGTGCTCCAGGCTGGCAGGCTTCCCCAGCAATGACCGGGCAGAGGGACTGGCCACTTTACTCGGAGCATGTGTTGAATTTGGCCTGGAGGTCCAGAGAAGCCCTCTAGTCCTCAGACTGATAAATGAGAGCCTGGAGCTCCTCTCCAGCAGGGATGTCGGGGTGGCACAGCTCTGCCACCTGGGTGAAGTGGCGTACGCCCTGGAAGGCCGCCAGTCAGCCGTGGTGCCAGAGGTCCTGGACGCCATAGGTGGTGCTGTAGAAGAGGATGTCGTCTCTCCCAGAGAGGCTGCCAGGATCTACTCCCTGCTGGCTCTGTGTCATGATCCTGATAACCAGCGGCGGAAACTTATGCTGTCCACTTTGCACAGACACACACAGAGGCTGGTCCACCGGCTGAAGGCCAGTCAAGTCAGCGATATACTGCAGTCCCTGTTGAAGTTACAGCAGAGACAGGTAGGTCGAGCAGCCACTGAGATTTCACTTTGACATTTTTGAACATATCACACCTAAATGTTTGTCTCTGTACTGCAGGTCTCTTAATATTTTCTGTCTCTTGAAGTGCCACCCTGTAATTGGTGTCTTTACACTGGCAACTTTGGGATATTAATACTGATATTTATTTCACAGGCCATTTCCCTGGTGCTGAGGCTGAGTCATAGAGCATCACGGGTCTTTAAAGCGTTTAGTGATGATGAGGTTATTAAGGTGCTCTCTGCGCTGATGATCCTGGGACAGCATGATGAAGAGCTCCTGGCTGCTATGGAGAAACACCTACCAGGTGTGGTTTATTTTCTTCAAATGGGCTCAGGGGAAGGATGGGAACATTTGAAGTTAATCCTGAAGTTCTGTGCTGTGTGTGTGTGTGTGTGTGTGTCAGGGAGGCTGGAGAAGTGTGATCCGGAGCTGATCAGCACCGTCATGGAGTACTGTCTGCAAATGAGGTGCCGCTCTGAGCCAATCTTCGAGGCTGCTGCTGAGAACTTTGTATGCCATGCTGAGAGGCACACCACCCTTCAGATCGCCAAACAGATAGTTGCCATGGGGAGACTCAACTATCTGCCACAGGTGAGGGCTATTTATAATGTTAAATCAATAGACTATGAAATGGAATGAGCAGAGTATGAAGCATATAGTCTGTTCTAATTAATGTCTCCTTTACTCCTCAGTGCTCCAGTGAGATGTTTAAAAAGCTGGAGAGCATTTTGTCAACAAGGTTTTCCCAGTTCCAGCCTCGCTCCCTGATAGAGGTGTTACACGCCTGCATCCACCTGGAACGCTTCCCACACAACTTCATGTCCAAAGTCTTCAGCCCGTACTTCCTACAGAGGCTGCAAGGTATGTAAAACGCTGCTTACTCAAAAAATAAAAGCAAACATTATCAACGCATAAAAATAGAACAGTTGCATTGGTTTGCATTAGATAGTATAATGTTGTGTGATTATTGTTATGCCACTCTTTTCATATGCTGCTGTCACTCTTCATGTAGAGTTGTGCTTGGTACTTAGTATTTGATAGTATTTGTAGTATTTTTTTGCTGTCACTCAGAAGCTATTCATTCCCGGCATGTGGATGCACAACATGTCAGTGTATTTATGTATGTCAAAATATGTACAGTATGTAATGTCTGTGATGTAAGCTGTCCTTGTCTGTCCTACAGCACAGGGGGAGCCATTGGACAAGAATGCTCTTGGACAACTGACTCAGATCCATCTCTCCTCCTCATTAGAGTGCACCTACTACTGGGTGAGCATCGCACAGTTTAATACCTTTATATTATTATAATAATGTTTTTGAAATTTAAATTGTACGTATAGTACAATTATACTAGTACTATAATAGTTCACTGTGTGCCAGAGTACTTGCAGGAGTTTACCAAGTATGTTAAGCGATGTCTTGTCCACATCAGGGTCCCAGACTGCCTTACTTCCCCCTTGTGAAGAGGTTTTCCTCTGTGGACCAGGCCTTTGAGACACCTATGGAGAGTCTCCTCTACAAACGGGTCAAAGGGCCGCTCACAGAGCTGCTGGGGGGGAAGTTTTACTCCACCAGAATATTCACTCACAGTGGATACACAATAGGTAAGCAGTAACCATAAAGGGGAAATATCAATTTAAACCAAAGGTTAAGTAAGGTACACAACATCAGTGTATCCCATTTAAATGAATCAGCCATGTGGCTCATTTAGTCAGTGGCTAACCTAAAGTGCTGTACTCACGGACACCATGTTGTTTTGTTTCACTTTTCTGTCCAGATGTGGAAATATGCCTGGATGAGAAGGGATATGTTCTGCCTCTGTCTCAGTGGGATCACACATACCGGAGGTAAGACACACATTCTGCAGTGCTGTTGGCAGGTGCATTCCCTATTGACACGCCAATCATTTACATTTTGAACCAAATGAATGTGAACAAACCCTAGCCTGTTTAGAGTTTAGAGCAAGTGAGCTGCACGACATTTGCACTTATTCTTAACTGACAATTTGAACTTTTTCCTTCCTGTATTGTGTCATATGTAGGATGGCACTGTGTTTGGATGGTGAAAACCGTTTTTGTAGCAACACACAGCACCTGCTGGGGAAGGAAGCCACCAAGAGGAGACACCTCCGCAGGATGGGCTATGAGGTGGTGCAGGTATGATTGAGGAAAAGACATTGTCAAAGTCATTGTAAAACTAGATCATTGAATTTAGGCGCCACAGCTTCGCCAACTTCGCACCTTCAATTTGTTATCCGATATGTTTCATCTAACTTGCATTTAAAGGTACAAATAACATTCAACCACTAGATGTCACATTCACCCTGTCCTGCTTTCCATTGCATTCCCTTCACAACAAATGGTTGCCAGTTTGTTGCACAACCTTGTTTTGTTTAAATATGCCGAATTGTAATTTTATGGGTTATTGTTGTTTTGACAGTTAAGCTGAGACAGTTAAAATGTGCTAGCTTCAGTTGTCACTTGTTACCATGGTAAATATTCACTTATTCTGCAGCCTGATGGAGACACCAGTGTCAAATTCAGCCATTTATCTGTTTTTTTCCACACTAACTGGCAACTTGATCACTGACGACCCAGAGACACCACGTGATACCAGCGTCGTTTTACTATTGGCTCACAAGCCTTGTTAGAAGTGGGAACCGAAAGTCAGATATCTTCCACAAAGATAAACAAAACATTAATTTTGGACCTATCAGAATTAATAAAAAATAAAAATGATTAATTCACAGTCAAAATACTTTTTTTTAAAGAAAAGCCATACTTTTATTTGGCACCTTTCTAAAAGTTCTGTGGATGTATTATTATTATTTTTTTTTTTAAATCGATTCGTCTACATTAAAACGCTATCATTATAACCTTTAACAAGCTCCACTATAAGAAACATCAAAGTCATTAACAATGACATTGTTTTACTCATCATGGCATGATTTCCAAGGGACAGTTGGCTGTCAATAAAATGCCCAACGAGATCTCTGCTCCTTTTCTCTTCCAGATCCCTTACTTTGAATTTGAGAAGCTGATGACTCAGGAGGAACAGGTCCAATATCTTCACAACAAGATCTTTCCCACCATCTTCAAGTTCCATCACTGATTGTAGTCACCTAACAAGTTCAACCAAAGATTCCTCAGTGACTTTTATTAGTTGGTGCTTATGTTGCTGTAAAAATCAACCAACCCCTACAATGACCTGCCTGGACATTTAGGTGAGTGATGTTGCACACTATGTACAATATGAAGAAGATGCTGTACAGGGCACGGCAGAAAGGAAATACTTGATATTCAGCTCCAGCATTTTTTGTTTGTTTCCATGTTCCCTTAGCTTTTTTTATGAAACAACTTGCCTTGTTTTGGGCATCAAAGTTAAAAAACAATGTCAATGGGTAATTTTACAAGAAAGATTAAACAAATCTTTTTTAACCTCAACATTAAAAACAATGAAGATGACTGAAAATTCACCTTTTAAAGAGTGTCTGTCTTAGCAGCTGAAATACTATTTCCCTGGCCATTTGTGTGACTACATATCTTATATTTGCACCTTATGACCTCAGTTTAGCATTATTATGTTAATGGATATTGTTACACTGACTTTTGCTTTTGCTTTTAATACTGTTCATTTTTGTATTCTGCTGTTAATTTATAATGTTAAATGGACGTGATGGTGACTATTTATGTGATTGATTTGAATACAAAATGTGTACGTAATGAGTGTGGCTTCAACCTTTGACCTTGGCCCTGTTGTGCCATTGGTACCCGGTGTTCTTTGAGTATAGGAAAAACAATGTGACCTCATTTACTGGACAAGATGTCTGAGACATTCAAAATGAAATGTGCATGAGATGTACAAATGTATGATATGAAATATGCTTTTGTTTGATGTTTGAAGATATGCCATAAATTGCCCTTTTATCCTTATTATCCTTTGGACTGGTGGTTGATTCTTCAAAACAAGAAACACTGAGAGCATTTGATAAAACATGTACAGTGTCCAAAAAATGCAAAGGGTCTAATAAAAAATGTATCTAACAGATTAGCATTTAACGGTGACTTAATAGCAGTTATGACGATATTCCCCCACTGTACAACTATCCATATTATAATTGGTTGTTATTGATATTAATTTGATCAGACAGACAAACATAGCAACCCTGTGGAAAAAATCAAGGCCTAAGTTAAAAAAATAAAATGTAACTAAACCTGATATGCAAAAAGTAAAATCCAAATATTCTGTAAATGGTTGTGTGCAATATGATTTGGTGAATGAAGTCAAAGACAGCATTTAAATATACTGTTGTCCTTTTGTATCCTCAAGCATACAAAATTCCGGTTTACAGTACATACAGTGTAATACTGCATCCAGAAGTCATCTAATAATCTTGCAAAATGTCACACGAATGCAATAAGAAACTAAATCTAGTACATACAGTGCATCATGGCCAAGTCACCTGTTGGTACATTTTAAATCACTGCTACAGTGCGAAGTTTCCATGTTTCTCATTAACTTGCCATTCAAACCAATCAACCGATGAATTATTTGGATGCAAATACACTTGCGTCAAAATATACAATATGATTCTAATAAGTCGAAATCTTGTTTATTAATGCCCAGATCATTTGGTAACATCTTCATACAACTGAAACATCATTTATCAAATGCTTATGAAGGAGTCTGTGAGGAAGGAGGCTGCAAAGACTAGGAAAGACAGACACTTGAGTAAAGCAGTTGGGATGGAGTGAACATTGAAAAGAGGAAAGCTGATGGACAATAAGTTTGATTTTAATGAAAATAGTTGAGTGAGAAAGATTTCTGGGATGTTGGGTAGATAGTGAGAATTACGTCCCTGCTGGTTCCTTTCTGTTCCTCAAATCGTCTCTCTCCTCCTCGACCCTGGCCAGGTTCTGATGGAACACACAACACGTTAGCCATTTGATTATATCTGACTAATGCAACAAATAGAGGAGGTAACACTGCCAGAACTACTGTAAATGTGTGTGTACAATGTGTGTTTGTGTTCACCTGGTAGAAACAGGTGGCAAGATAACAGTGCGGGGGTGCGCTGTAAGCCCAAGCTCTCCACTGACAGCTTCCATCATCAGGTTCTGGAGGGTGTTCAGCAACACATCTTCAGTCATGTCAGCCAGCACACGTTCTGCGTGTGGTGCGTTTTGTGTTTGGGGCCTGTTTCTCGAACATCCTGCAGTCCCCTCACTGTCCACTGTGTTGTGCTGTTCTTTCTGTCCAGCCACTGTTCCTCTCAACAGAACCTGAGGTTGGGGTGGAGGACGAGAAGATGTAGGACAGAGAGGGGGAGAGAGGGAGGATGTATGTGAGGAGTAGTGAGAGGGTCTAGTTTCTCGTGGCCAGTAGGTGATGGGCTTAAATGGCAATGTATACAAAGACTGGGTGAAAGCTGGATCATCTAGTACGCCGCTGGAAAAGGAGAGAGGGAAAGAGATGCATTAATACACAATTCCTTGCTACAAAGCTCTTAACCTAACCGTACATTCAACCACTTCCAGAAAAGCTAATCCTAAAATCCCATGTAATATCAAACAAGTAAGTTCCCTCCGGTGCATAGGTCAGGGTGGATGTCTTTACTGCATGTATCTGGGTGTCTGTGTAAGTGTTACCTGAGCAGAGAGGTGAGTACGTGCATTGTGATGTCTCTGTCAGGGCTGTGTGTCGATGAGGGAAGCCCAGCAGGAAAGGAAGTGCTTGAAGAAGTGGTTTCAGGTTGATGGGGCTTGACTGACCAGAGGCATCTTAGGGAAGACGGCACAGATACCAATGTTTCTATTACTACATATAGACTGACGATCGGGCTGTTCTGGATGCTTCTCAGGAGTCACAAACAGAAGTATGAAGGATATTCTTATATAAAAGGTGTGCATCAAAGTACTGTCTTTGTGCATGTGATGCTAGGTGTGACCTGTATGAGAAGGCTCTACCTATAGTGCTCATTGGACTGGTCGGGGAAGAGTTGAAGGGACTCCAGAAGCCCGTGGGAGTGTGCTGTAACCCCCAGATGCAGCAGAGCAGGTTGGGGGGGTTCAGGCCGCCTCCACTCTTTTGGTGTTTGTTGCCGGGCCCGCCGCTCAGCTCTTGTATTCTTGGTACATATCATGCCAACTGTTTCACAATTACCACTGGCACAGATAGGAGGAAGAGTCTGGACGGGAGAGAAATTGTGACGTAAAGGCACAGTCAAAATGAAGCCAGGCTTTATAAACACTCAAATGTTCACATTTGTTTTAATGTATGTATATAAATGAATATTTTTTCATAAGACAGGCCTTATATTTACAGCAAATGAGGACCACCTTGTATTTCCTGAGTGGTGGCACCTTTGTTACTGGAGCTGCTACAGAGTCCTGTAACAAGACAAATGGTGAATATGGTGAAGAAGACTGTCAAAAATATCACTTTGAATTTGAGGAAGCACCTTATCTATCAGAATTCCTTGGCTTTCTGTAAGTTTTTTATCCGTGATAGTGAATTCATCTCGCTGTCTCGCTTTCTCTTCCTCCCAACGCTGCAAAGCATCATGATACCGAGACAGTGCGGCTTCCTGCGTAATCTGGAGAGGGGACGAGAGAACACGGTGTGTGTCGTCCATAATTTGCAGAACAGATTAACAAAAAAGATTCTACTCTATTCTAGCACTGCTGTGATACCTGACAAATGACATCTAGCTGATAAATGGCAGGGTAGTCAGTAGAGGTGAAGGTAAGGACACAAAGGGCACTCTCCCCTGGACACAGACTGCCTCGTTCTGGATGGATCTGTACCACCTGACACAACACAAAACACACACAGACAAATGTGGGAGAATCGACGTTATACAATATATGTATACTTGTGCTGTCTATGACAGGCAGTCAGACACAAAGAGGGAGGATCTGCTTGTTTCCTCAAAAAGGTGACATTTACACACATACACTAGACGTTATTCACAGGCTACATGCACACCTTCCTGTACCTGCTGATAGCTCTGCTGATCCCATGCATAGTGGACAGTGTCTGTATGGGACACACTGGTCAGGAAGAGGATTCTTGAAGATCGCGAGCACAGAGGGATGTCGCCAAGGGAGACACTATCCTCCGACAGGAAAACTACCTACACACAGACACATTGAGATGAATGCATACAGCCTCAAATGGTCACGGAAACAGAAAAACAGAGGACTTATAAGGAATAGACTGTTGCTATTCAGCAGAATAAATTCAAGTTAAAATATGATTTGAAAAGACAAGAACTGCTCTCACTTGTCCTGGGAAGGGCACTCTCTGGACACGGGGCTCAGATGCCTCAGTGTCACTGCCTTTAAATGGGTTTGTGGAGCCCAGTGTAGGAGAATCAAACCCACATCCCTCAAACCTCACCAGCGTGGAGTCCCCATCCTGGACGTGGATAGGAATATCCATCTGGTGATACACAAAAACAGACTTAAAATCACAGAGATTGGACATATAGGTACTTATGGTATAAATGCTATATGTGTCATTTTTCTGAATAAATCAATGAATGAAAAATCATTGAATTGTTTATCTGGGTATCTACGCAAGTATACCAACTTCTGTTGCTGTTTAATAACATGAGTTTCTGTTCCAGCTTCATTTCTAAATTGTTATGAACTTGATTATAACACTGCAGAGAAAATATGTACACTGGAGAGAAACATGGTGCCTACAAGACATGCTGTTGTATAAAAGGTTTGAGGGGACAGTGGTAAGAGGGCAACAGAAGGTAGGCTGTAAGGCTCGATCCTTACCTGGTACAGCTTGGCCTCCAATGGAGAGAAGATCCATTCCAGCATGGCCGTCTTCCCAGGTAGGACCTCTCCCTCTGGATTGAGGCAGCACAGCACTGGGTGTCTAAAGTTGTCCTCCTGTAGCTGTGACAACACAGCCGTGTCCACCTCGTAACGGACTGGCACTGCACCGCCATTGTGTAGTTCATACACCTGCAGGACAAACAAAGATACACAAATGCCAAGTCACCTGGGTTTTGTCTAGCCTTTTAGAAAAGCTCAGGTTGTAATGTTAACAGTTCCAAGTATTTTTAATAGAGAAGAACACATCTATGTTCCTGATGAAATCCAGTGCTGCAGGTTAAATAACAGGATAAATCTGTGGAAGCTGTTTCACTGAAGTTCATATCTGAAATATTATACTATCACTTGGAGTGCAATACATTTCATCTCACTGTGAATAGGCCACTCCTAATAGGCTTTATGTTGGAGAAATTAAACTAACCTGTCTCGGCGGAGTACAGTCCCCAATAGTTACAGAGGTGAAGACATGTCGCTTGGAGGCAAAATGGAGATAGGGTCTTTCTCTCTCCACCGTCACCCCTTGAAAGTTCAGCTGCACAAAGAACCACAACACATGCACGTGAAGTTAAACTAAAAATATCTAACAAATATAAAGATTTCACCATACTTAAAAGGGACAACACAGGAATAGTACCATTGAGGTAAAAGTGAATTTTGATTCAACCCGTATAGTCAAGCAAATTTTGTTATTGTGTTGTTAGACTTGAATAAATATGTGCATCATTTAAATGCTTATGAAGTTCTGACTCACCAAGATCTCTCTGCCATAAGAAAATTTGAACACAACAGGAAGTCGATTTGTCCCAGCGAAGTTATGGCTGCGAAGGATACAATTTACATTATTTTTTGATCACGTTATTAGTGTTATCTGATTTTAGACAACTCTTATCCTTGCCAATATTATCAAATTGTCTGAGTTATCATTCTGTGCAGCTTTATCCTTTGCAATAATGTCTGACCTGTAGATAAAGTTTACTGCCTTCTGCTGGCCAGGGAGCAAAGTTCCAGAACGGGGAGAAATGCTGAACAGATGGTTGTCTTGAACCTGTCATTGAGATGAAGAGATGTGTGCTTTGTGTTATATTTTGAAATATCAGAATCAAGTTCAATCACATAGTTATATTAAAAATTCCTTCATGTTTTTCTTGATAAAGAAAAAACATGCCTGACCTTCATCTGGTACAGTTCAGTGCTGCTAAACTCTCCGGTCTCGGCCCAGTACTCCAGCTCTATCTGTTGATCCTCTGGAAACAAGAATGCCCTAATATTGAAGAGAAGGCCAGATTAGTAAAAGATTAGTAAAATATAAGTCTAATCAAATTGTCCCTATCAAGCTCTACTTCACAGTCCATAGGCGTGAAACCCTAATTTATATCATCAGTAAAATAGTCAAATATTTAGCTGTCTATTATAATGCACTCTATACATACATTGAGCAATTTATGACAAATATAAACAGAATACTAAATGCAATGTATTCTCGACTGTCTGCTTTTTACTCACCAGTCTACAGGGATGGAGCCCGGGTTGTGAAACATCAACACAAAAGTTGAGGGCTCTGAATTCAAGGGAGTGGCACTGAAGTTGAAATCCGACATGGCTTTGGTGAAGATGGAAGGAGAACGGCTCAGACTAGAGGTAGGAGGAGAAGACACGGTCATGCACACACCACATCCTGACAATGTAAATACAGGATATATATATATTTTTAAAAAGGATTATTCAAGTATTATTCCATTCTCTTTTGTAATAAATAATCAACTTATTACATGAAATCAAACAAAAATGGGATGAAATTCAAAACCTTTACGACTCATAAAATAATCGATCATGGTCTTTAATTGTTTGTTTTTTTCATACACAATGTGTAATTGAGCGTTAATATATTCTTCCCCTAACCTGTGCCTGGTAGGGGTTCTGTTCGTGAGTTCTGCAGGGGTGGGGTTGGATAGCAGGTGCTCATTGAGGCTGTCCAGTGAGAAGAGTTTCCATAAGTGCACCTTGCAGAGTCTGCCCACACTGCACACATCAATCACCTGTAGGGTGGGGAACCCGCCCTTAGCTCGCACTTCACATATTGCTTGGGGAGGGGATAACACAAATCCTGGGGAGAGAGACAGACAGATATAGAAAGGGACAGAGCAGCAAGTAAAATAAAATAAAATGGCAGAATATATTCAGCTTTTCAGTGTTTGTGTTTTCTACCTACCACTGGCATTCAGCATCTGGTAGCTGATGGTCCACAGGTACTGGGCTCGTCTGTGTGGTCTCACAGTGGATTGGAGCAGCATTGTGGAGTGTGAGGCGATGGTTCCCCTCTCACAGTCCAGCTGTAGGCCTAAAAGGGCCAGACAGAACACAGCTAGTCAAAAACATTGGTCAAACTGTATCTGTTGTGGTAAGCAAAAGTGAATTTAGTTTCCACTATCATGTCTATCATAGTATTAAGTTTAGAGCTGTGAGGCCAGAAAACTGGTACTGACTTAGCATTGACATTGTTGAAGTTACTTTTCAAACAAACCAATATGGAACCAATTTGAGTTTTATGGTTGAATGGTTCCCCTAATGGAAAATGTTTAATTTACAGCACATTAAATGGTTGATTGGTCACAGTAATGCGAAGGTGCAATTGTTTGATAGGTAGTCAAAACAGAAAAAAAGCACATAGGTTGTGCAGTGATGACGCAAAGTACTAAAAGGGCAGCAAGGACCCCATAAAAAAGAGAATACCATTTGGCTCAGTCTCGGGGTCATAAGTAAGTTCCTCATCCAGAAGTATCTGCTGTACAGATAGAGAAAAGGAGACAGGACAGGGGCTGTTGTTCACAAGAGGGAGCTGAATTGACCGATAGCTTCCAACCAGAGTCTCCCCCACATCCACAACTGCTTTCTCTGCCTGGGGAGGAAACAAAGATGCACACACTGCTTTGTTCAATTCATTTCCAGAGTAATTCATGCTCCAACACACTAGTTTCTTGAAAAATCACATACAGCGCCAGTACATGCACATACACACACATAAAATAACCCAAACAAAATTACAGTCCCACCTCTATGAAGCCTTTAGAGCCCATCCCGACCACTTTTAGGGTAAGGTGTGACTCGTTACTTCCAGGAGTCTGGATTGGCCAGAAGCTGAGGGTGGGTTTGAGTGTGTATGTTTCTTCTTCCAGTGGGCTGAAGGACCATATCTGGACCTGTAATGCCAATCAGTCACAAAAAAAACTGTTCAACAAAAGGTAAATAAAGTCAGTTACTAAGAGTTTTTTTTTTATCAGATGCACAGTCTCTGTTTGCATAAATGTATGTATGATTCTTTCAGTCTCTCACTGAGCTCTCATTGGGATGCAGTTCACCAGCATCTGGTTCAACAAAGATAAGCTCCTGGTCTGGCTCTGGAATGCTCCATTGGAATCTATGATAGAGGACAATCACAGAAAGCCAGGTGTAGACAAGATTAATGATGCTGGGATAAGTCCAGACTGCAAACAATGCACTGAAAAATGTCACAAATACAGCACTGGAATAACAACCATTATGTCAACCAACCGTAGAGGTAGGCGGCTGAGGTTCCTGATGTGGTGAGAGCGCTGCGTCCGTGAGCCCACCGCTGTTGGCTGGAAATATAAACTGCCGTCTCCTTCCAGAGACACACACAGCTTTTCCACCACACTGACAACTGTCAGTTCCTAACAGACACAGAGACAGATGCACAGATAAAATAGCCTGCTAGCACAGTGTGATGAGTGCTACAGCTTTTGTCCTCTGTGTTCCTGTGTAGTATGTATAGTACCTCTGTGTGTTTAGCTGCATTGAGCTGAAGGTGTAAACTGAACCCCTGTTTGGGACTGTCTTCTGTGGGAGTTGTTCTGAGGGTGAGGATTTGGTGATCCCCAGACTGGATCAAACCACAGCTCGGCACGACAGACACAGATTCTGCCAAGGCAGAGTTTGAGCTGTGGTCCAGACAGAAAGTGAGCGGTAGGTCTCCACAATTCTGGAGGAGCACTGTCCGATAGGAAAGAACACTAAGGGCTGGAAACACCTTAAAAGAACAAAATATTACAGTTACCATAGTATCATTTCTTAGTGAATAGCAGTGTTACAATGTCTTTTATACTGGTTTCAAAGAAAGGTTTTAGTTTGACAAGGCCTTTATCTTTTGTCTCAGGGGAAATGATAGATCAGCTTAAATACCATCTTAATTTGTTGCTGTTTATTGAGGAGAATGGCAAAACTATAGATAAATGAGAAGCTGTGAAAGAGAGAGAAAGATATGCTGTAACATTTCTGTTCTTTCTTGTGCTTTTGTCTCACCACTTGAGGAGGCTTCAGGGAGCAAGTTGGGATGAAATGTTGTTTTCCTGGCTGAAAGGAGTGGCCTATGACTCTGACAGTCACACACCAGGGTGTGCACAGCAGTCGCTCTTCTATGTGTTGGTCCTGCAGCATCCAGGGAAGTAATAGGGTAAACATACATTAAAAAAAGAATAGCACAGTCGCTTGATACAATGGAATTTTTTACTGTAGATTATCCAAAATGACCTTATAGTATGCAAAGCACTCAAGTTGCGCTCCGTGCAGAGTATTGAGCTGCTTGGGTTCATAGGTCACTCTGAATGAGGTGGTTTTCAGTGGAGCCAGGTCACATGATGAGGGGGAGACAGTGAACAGAGAGTCTCGGGCAGCAGTCCACACCAGGCTGGAGCAGAATCACATGCAAGAAAAACAATAAAACAGACAATCTAGTCAAGTTTTATTTAGAAACAAAAAATGTGTGTATGTAGGGTGAGAAAACACAATCCATGGGTACCTGAGTTTCCCCTTGGTGTGGTTGGTGATGGAGACAGGCTGAGAGGAAGTGGTTGAATTAGACAAAGAGGAGGATATTTTGTGATTAAAGAGTAGCTCACTGGGCACCACAGATACATGTGGGGACAATAAAGAACTGGAAGAGAGGGGATCCATGCACCCCAAGCAGGATTGGTAATATTCCCCAATGGGAGTTCTCGACACACCAGCACTGTCTGGTCTCTGGTGTGACTTCTAGAAAATGACACAGAAAGAGTCAGAGAGACAATACCAAACCTTTACTGTGCCTTTTAAAAATCTAGATAAATGTGCGCATTTCATCTCTCTTTGGCACTTTACCTCCTCCACGGGGCAGAGCACCCCCTGTTGGTCCAAATGTCCATTATGATCTTGCTGCATAGCACCGAGAGTGTCTGGTGGGTCCTGTCTGCGGTGCCAGTGGAGCTTGTAAAGAACCAAGTGCTCAGGTTTCAGTATAGCTGGTTGCTGGAGCTCTGAGCGGCAGGTACCAATCAGGTCAAGGAACATGGGGTCCTACAGGGGAGAGGATGTAGGTAGATAGAGTGAATCTTGATGATGTTTGTGTGTATGCTGTGAGTATGTATGCATCTGCATATTGGCTCCTACCCTGTGCAGTATGAGACATGCCACTCTCCTGTGATGTGCAATAGGCTGCGTGGGCCTATAGACTACCTTCAGTGTGGTATGGCCATGTGGACATACAGTGCCACTCACTGGCTGGATGCTGAACACACTGTTCCCACTACTGTCAAGGTCCCATTGGTAGAAAGCCTCAACGGGAGAAGAATTAACCAGCTCCACTGACCGTATGACCACTCCTTCATCCTCAACACAGCCAAAGTCCACCACAGAGGAGGACAAGGACACTGTGGGACCTAGTTACAAAAAGAAATATTTTTATACACACATACAGTACCTAATTGTAGATTCACTTCCATTTCTCATTCAAAAAAGTTGAAGAATATGCTAGTGGGGTACACATTTATCTGTATTTCTAAGATTGCAATGCAAACATGTTTGTGTATGTATGAGCCTTTCTGTGTGTCCCCTACCTACACAGTTTCCAGTGAGTTTGAGTAGCGTTTCATTGAGTGCTCCTCTACATTTTAGAGATAAGTACTCAACAGAGACACTATCCACCACAGTAGGAGTATAGGTGACTTTAACCCGTAGTGGTCCACCAGGCGCCACCTCACCCCCGGTCACATCACAGCTGAACTCTGACCCCAAAAAAGGGACCCCACCGGACAGTCGTGAAAGAGAGAAAGACGCAGTTACCTGGAGGAGAGGGGCAATGAGAGCAATGAGAGGGAAGGTCACTGAGAGTGTACATTTTGAATTTGTGTATCTTTGCGTTCTACTCACAGGGGAGGGGTTGGAGATGTCAAAGTGTTTCTGCAAACTTTGTCCGACTGCCACTGAGCCAAAGTGCAGCTCCGGACCACACTGTGCTTTTTCATCCTTGGTACCTGGATTTTTCAGCTGAAGACAAGGGTATTTGGCTGAATAGGAAAGCAGAGGCAAGACAAGAGGAAAGTGAGAGAGTATTGGTTCTTAAAATATTCATCATCTCCTTTCACAAAGTATGCTAAGATCTATTTCACCACATATACTGAATATAAAATTTGTGGATTATTAATCTGACTTTGTCCTATCTCAGTTGATAGCTGCAGTACCTAGTCCCTGCAGCAGCACAGTGCAGCAGCTCCCTGCCTTGTCCCCTTCTTCTCCAAACCTGCAGTTGGCCTGTTGCTGGTACACCAGCGCCTCTTCTGGTTGGAAGATCACAGTGATGTGACACTCCTGCCCAGGCTTCAACAGGCCTTGCTCAGGGCTTAGCTGGAACGGGGCTGTGTAATCCCACTGGAAGCATGTCTGGAGTATACTGAAGAAGAAAAGCACAAACACAAACATAAGAACATGAACACAAACACTTTAAATACATTCATACATTCTGCTTCCTTTACTCCCAGGTTATTCATCCCTCCTACTTTTCTGCATTAGTCTAAAAGATACTCTTACATACCTGACATTTTTGAGCAGGAAAGTAGTATGTGAGGAGTTTTGAACAGCACAGAGTGGCAGCAGCACAGAGTCAGGTGCCTCCAGGGAATGGCAGGGAATGGTAGCATGGAGGTATACCCAGAAGCTGCCATCTTTACCTTGAAACTCAATGCTGTCTTCATACTCACACTGTCCCAAGCAGTCAGACAGACACACAAACACGGAGATAGAGGCCATAAAACAGGAGAAGTAAATCATGTTACATCTCTATTATATGAATGACAATATTTCATCTTTTTAAAGCCATTCACACAACTTTTTCTGCCCAACAAAGAGTATGAAATCATAAATAATAATGGTCTAGAATTGTCTCAGTTCCTTTTTTCCCTCTCCCATCCTATATCCTTTAGACTTACAGTATCTGACCATTTCTAATGGTAAGACTGCAAATGTATGTGTCTAGAAAAGCTATTCATCTATTAATAGATGCAAGTATGTATAAGATAGTGATGTGTTACCCTCTGGAGTGGTTTAAAGCTGACTGGCATGGAGAAAGAAGTCCCTGGGCTAAGAAGAATTATCTGGGGCATCAAGGTGGTGAAAAACTTGGACACTGGAGGCCTGTGAAGGGGCAAAGATATGATAGCCTGTGGTTACTTATCAAATTTATATTGCATTACTTGAATGTAAAACAATAACCCATAACTTGTGTGTGTTTGAGTGAGTACTTGAGCTTATATGCATATGTATGTTCATGTGTGTTTTAAAGACCTGACGTGTAGCTTCTGCAGCTTGCTATGGATATTCTTTAGCACTAATGTCTTGGTGTACTCTCCTTGCGGGTCCCAGTCCTCCCAGACCAGCTCTGGCTTCAATTCCAACCCTAAGATGCAGCTTCTCTGGCTGGATGCTTGTCGCTGGTACTTTCCACCCCGTTGCCTCTGGTGAATCCCTGGATCCTGCCGGGTGGGGCGTTGCAGAAGATGTGAGTTTTGGAAAGTTTTAGACACAGATAAATGATTTTTCAAGAAACTGCATGAGATGCCCTACAGACATTATAAATTGAACATTTAGTTTTTCATGTTTATTGCAGAGCTTGAACAGCCATACTAGCTATATCAGAAAATCCCACAATCTGTACAAGTACTGAGTTGTGTAATTTAGACTCAAACGCTTTGTGCTAACATCATAGTGTGTGATAGACCTGTAAGAAATCAACGTGTTTTTTGCACTTGTCATGTAATGTCACATGTCAGCACAGAGTCCAATAGTAGAAACCAGCTAATGTGTAACTGCTGTAACTGTTTTAGGACATACAAAATAAACGTATGTTAACTGTGATAAATTTCATTAAGGACTTATATATAATAAATAAACATCTGGTTGTTTTTCTTGTAGGTATATATAAATAGGCAGAGAAAAAAGACAGCTTTATAATAGGCATAGACTGCTGGGGCTCATGGATCATTTTGCTTATTCAGGGAAGGATATAAACTAATCAAATTGAACACACGGGTTGTTAATATTTCAAATTCCTTCTTACTTTGATATCCTTCACAAAGATGGATGGTTTATAAGGTGCTCCTGAAACCCGAGCCTCAGCTAACATGACTGGAAAAAGACAGAAGGCATTTACAAAAATGTTAATTAGCAATACATTTACAAAGAAGAACGTTTATGTTGACTACCTGGCGTTTATTTGCATACATTTATTACAGTGTTTTGGAAAAAGACCATAACCACATTTAACACAAGGAGTAGTTAGTAAAAATGCTTGCTTAATTAAACAGGTGGCTGGTCTGACAGACTATCCTTACCTTCTTCTCTCAAACGTCAAACAATAGAGCTCGCAAACTACTTCTATTCATTTTTTTTTTTAGTAATGAAAACACCTCTAATAATAATAATAACAGTCACCAGAAGTTTGTTGACCACGGCGTTACCACGGCAACAAGCATTTGTTTTAAATCACCATAGTAACTACGGCAGACGAGGAGAGTCAATTTGCAATTCGCGAACTGGCCTGTTGTTTAAACTAGGGAGTGTTTACATATTATGGGAAGGTAATGCACGGGGAACACAAGGGACATGTCCCCACACACTTTTTCAGAAGGCAGTATTGGATCCCTCCGCTTTTTACGGTCCAATGTTTAACGTTATATTAAAAACAGGAGAACACCACACGCACTAGGACCACGCGGATGCAGCGCCCGCCAGTGATGTGTTGATACGAACGAGTCGGTTGTTTGAGCCGGCTCTTTTAAGTGAACGATTTTTTTATTTATTTATTCAAGGCAGAATGATAGGACAATTTTCTCCGCACCACGGGCACTCCATGCACTGACTGTGACTGAATGTTGTGTTAATGACGTCCGTGCAACCAATCAGGTGATGACAGACAAGGATCATACAATCAAGAGCCATTTGGGAGCCGAAAGAGACGGCTCTTCTTTGGTGAGCCCGGCCAAATTATCTGGCTCACTAAAAAGAGCCTGAATTCCCATCACTAGTGCCTGCTCAAGTCCCCTCTCAACTCCTCCCCTTCCGCTCTCCTCGCGCCGTCATTCAAATCCAGGCTCACAGCTGCTACATGAAGCTGCCTCATAAACACTAATGTCTGTCGGAAGAGCTGTAGAAGGAGAGAGGCTGAAGGAAAACAACACAAAGAACTGGAGTTTCTTGTCAGTTATGAGGTGAGTTCATGGCCATTCAGAGGCTGACCGGTCACACAAACTCGTGGTTGCTGCGTCCGTTGCTAGCTAGCTAACAGCTGATTTATGCTAACCGATGCTAATGTCAATCAATGCCACCTGTGGATGAGCACAGACTCAACAACATCAGGAGGAAAGAAAAAGATAGCTCCTAATATAACTAATATCTAAAGAACACAATACACACAATTAGTGTAAGATTGTAGAGTGTAAGAATTTATTTAATTACAAAGCTGCTTGTAGTTAAATGGCTAATGTGTGTCAGTAATGGTGTTCATTTGTTTCCCTTGCAGTGTGATAATGTAAGTTTTTGTACAGACTTCATGATTCTGTACACTTTCTCTTGCTTAAATGTGGTTTGTTAAGCTAATTAATCAGTGTATGTCTTTCTTCTTTAGGCAATTCAAAGGTTACAACTAGCCTATT
>CAKAOI010045641.1:21307-40428 GCA_916701655.1 Sebastiscus albofasciatus
TTAGGCAATTCAAAGGTTACAACTAGCCTATTGTCAGCATATCTATTATTTAAAAAAGAAATAGATAATTTATCAATGCGTGTAGCCACGTTTTATTTCATACACCAAGGTTGATTTGAATGTGTGCAACATTGTTCAACTTGGAATTCATGCAACTCAAAATTCTGATGACTTTATTTTGTTTCATCATATAGACGGTTGCAGGTGGATTGGTGTTTACAAGGTCCATGGGAGCTATGGAAGAGTCGTCAGGTTTGTCCAAATCCTTCGTACCTTTGTCATTTTATTCATGAACATCATGCAATTCCCCACTTCCCAGTGTCAATGCTCTCTATATAACTATACATTATAGTGTATTGTTGTTGTATACTTTTTACTTTAACTGTCAGTTGTGTTGCATGTTAAGACAGGTGCTTTTATTTGCCACACACTTGTAGATATGTGGTCTCAATGGATGACATCTGGGAAGAAGAGGAACATTATACAGACCAACTGAGACATCTTCTTTGTGCTGAAGCTCTGAGGTAGGATATTTTTTCTCATTACTAGCTGCATTGTGTTGAACATTGTTGAATATTTAAAGCATACCACATATTTTAAATTCAGATAGATTGTGACTTAATAGACATTTATTTAAATTAAATCCCTCTTATACTTCTTTCACACCAATGACCATGGTAATCTGACTCAATCTGACTCATGTCATAGTATTCTATATAATATAGTATGTCATAAACATTTTTATAGTATGGTATGTCCTAAAAAAAGTCATAGTATAGTATGTCATAAAAAGTCATGGTATTCTATGCCATAAACAAATATAATATAGTATGCCATAAACATTTTATAATATGGTATGTCCTAAAAAAAAAAATCATAAAAATGTCTTAGTATGGCATGGCATAACAATGTCATAGTTTAGTATGCCATGAAAAATAATAATATAGTATGTCATTTAAAAGTCATAGCTGTGAGGGTTTCTGGACAATATTTGCCATTTTTTTGTGTTGTTAATTGATTTCCAATAATTAATATAGATATACATTTGTATAAAGCAGCATATTTTTCCACTCATGTTGATAAGAGTATTAAAGACTTGACAAATCTCTCTTCTAAGGTACATTTTGAACAGCTAAAAAAAATTGTGATTAATCGTGATTAAATTTTTAATCGATTGACAGCCCTAATAATAATATATTATAAATGTCAGTATAGTATGCCATACAAATATTAATATAGTGTGTCATGTATGTTATGAAAATAATAATGTAGTATGTAATAAAAAATCAGAACAAATGTCATACTATGGTAAGCATGAAAATATTACAGTATGCCATAAAGAAAGTAATAAAATAATTATATTTTATGTCATAAAAATGTCATTAAAAATATAATTAGTAATAGAAATACTATCTAAAAATCATGAAAATTACATAAAAAGGTCATAGTATGTCATAAAAAGTCATAGTGTAATTGTTTCAAATCAGTCGTGGAAACAGACTGGACAATATACCATGCAGGTGGATAAGGGAGAATGAGATTGCATCTCCTCCCTTTATTTCGGAGAGATAGAAGGAGGGGGGTAATGGAACAGAAAACCACAAATGTTTGCAATAGTTTGTTTTTTTTTTAATTGAAAATGCAGCATCATAATCTGAGGGCATACAGTAGAAGACGTTAGACGACGTAGAGAAACTGTCCTCAGTTTTGGTCCGGAACTCTGCACTCATCATGGGGAGAAGGATGTCAACAATTTGCATCATTTTCACATACATGTGTGCCTACTACTACTACAATAGGGGTTCTCAAAGTTTTAATGACATATTGCCAATTTAGGGCCGCATAGGAAAAGTGTAGGCCTACTATACTGTATTCTGATTTATACATTTTTATGACTTTTTAATGGCATACTATTGTATATTTTTAACATTGTTGTGACATATTCGACATAGTATACTATGACTTTTTCAACATTCTATTCTATGAGGGTTTTTTTGGGGGTTTTTTTACATATAATGCTGTGACTTTAAATTTTTCTGACATGTTATACTACGATTTTTTTTTTTTTTAAATTTCGACATAGTATACTATGACTTATTTTTTTATATACTATGACTTTTTTTTATGACGTTTGTTATGACATACTATACCTTGGCTTTCTGCAGTTTTGGTTTCACTGTTGGTTGTTGATTCATCGCATGTGCATTTGTGTGTGTGTGTTGGACGGGTCTATCAGTAGGAGTATACCAGTTCTGATACCTGATTGATGCCATCCAACCCGGATCGATCAGATACGACCTGCTGAAGACAGAAGGAAGGGAACAGAAAACCACAAATGTGGTTTTCTGTTCCCTTCTGAAGAGGAGAAACTCAACAATGCAAAGTATGGACACATTTTATAGTAATTATTTCACATAGTTTGTCTCTCCTTTGTCCTTTTTATTTATCTTGGAAAGGGGGTGGGGTTTAAGGAGAGACAGCGATAAAGAGACCAAAACTGTTCTAATCACTACATGCTCTCTGTCACCGTTGATTTAACAGGTACGCCATCTCCATGGCAAGGAAGATAGGCGCCCGAGTATACGCGCTGCCTGAGGACCTGGTGGAGGTCAAACCTAAGATAGTGATGACGGTGATTGCATGAAGAGCGCATAAGGACCACAACCACCTAAAATATGGGATGTACAGATAATAAGTTATGGTATACATTAAAAAACAGTGGTGATGTCTGAAGGCAAAGGGACATTTGAAAGTAAATTTTTGTACAACCACTCTTACAAATACTTTAGAAAAGTGCAAGCTTTAAATTCAAATAGGATGTCATGTTTTATTTTTATAAACATTTAAAAATAATCTGATTGTTAAACCCTTTCTATTGCAATGTTGTTGTTTTTCTTTAAAACATGTCAATTATCTGCAGCAGTATTGCTGGTTAATCATGAAGGATTTTCTGATTGTTTCCAAGCAGAACTGCGATGTTCCCCTTTACAGGTTTACTTGTTTGTGTGATACATAACAAGTGAGGCAGAGGCACAGTCTTACTTGCTCAGATTTTCACTTGATTACAAACATATTCCAAATTACGCCAGATGAACGCAACAAATAAATGATGATTTTTCTATTAAGAGTTGTGTTGTCATTGTGTAAAATCTGGTTCTGGTATTATAATATACAATGACTTTTTTTCTGATATATTATACTATGACTTATTTTCATTACATTTTTCGACATACTATGACTTTTTTTCAAAAGTCTATACTATGACATTTTTTGGGATACTTTACTATGACTTTTTCATGAAATTTTTCGACATACTATACTATGACTTAAAAAAAAAAAAAAAAAATTTCGACATACTTTATACTATGACTTTTTTTCATGAAATTTTTTGGGATACTTTACTATGACTTTTTTTCATGACATTTTCTGACCTACTATACTTTGACTTTTCTTCATAACATTTTTCATGAAATTTTTTGACATACTATACTATGACTTTTTTTCAAAAAATATTTTTCGACATACTATACTATGACTTTTAAAAAAAAAAATAAATTTCAACATACTATATATACTATGACTTTTTAAAAAAAGATTTTCGACAAACTATACTATGACATTTTTTCATGAAATTTTTTGGGATACTTTACTATGACTTTTTTCGACGTACTATACTATGACTTTTTTTCAAAAAAATTGTCAACATACTTTCTATGACATTTTTTCATAAAATGTTTTGACTTACTACACTATGACTTTTTTTCATGAAACTTTTCGACATACTATGACTTTTTTTCAAAAAATATTTTTTGACATACTGTACTATGACTTTTTTAAAAAAGTTTTTTGACAAACTATACTATGACTTATTTTCATGAAATTTTTCGACATACTATACTTTGACTTTTCTTCATAACATTTTTCGATATACTATACTATGACTTTTTTCATTACTTTTTTTCGTTATACTATACTATGACTTTTTTTCAAAAAGATTTTGACAAACTATGACTATTTTTTCATGACATTTTTTGGGATACTTTACTATTACTTTTTTTCATGAAATCTTTCGACATACTATACTATGACTTTGAAAAAAAAATAAAAATTTCGACATACTATATATACTATGACTTTTTTTCATGAAATTTTTTCGTTATACTATACTATGACTTTTTTTCAAAAAGATTTTAACAAACTATGACTATGTTTTCATGAAATTTTTTGGGATACTTTACTATGACTTTTTTTCATGAAATTTTTTGGGATACTTTACTATGACTTTTTTTCATGAAATTTTCTAACCTACTATACTTTGACTTTTCTTCATAACATTTTTCGACATACTATAATGTGACTTTTTTTTACATACTATACTATGACTTTTTTTCATTACTTTTTTTCGTTATACTATACTATGACTTTTTTTCAAAAAGATTTTGACAAACTATGACTAGTTTTTGGGGATACTTTTACTATGACTTTTTTTCATTAAATGTTTCGACATACTATACTATGACTTTAAAAAAAAAAAAAAAAAATTTCGACATACTATATATACTATGACTTTTTTCATGAAATTTTTTGGGATACTTTACTATGACTTTTTTTCATGAAATTTTCTGACCTACTATACTTCGACTTTTTTTCATGAAAGTTTTTGGGATACTTTACTATGACTTTTTTTCATGACATTTTTTGGGATACTTTACTATGACTTTTTTTCATGAAATTTTCTGACCTACTATACTTTGACTTTTTTTCATGAAATTTTTTGGGATACTTTACTATGACTTTTTTTCATGAAATTTTCTGACCTACTATACTTTGACTTTTTTTCATGAAATTTTTTGGGATACTTTACTATGACTTTTTTTCATGAAATTTTCTGACCTACTATACTTTGACTTTTTTTTCAAATAAAAGCACCTGTCTTAGCATGCAACGAAACTAACAGTTAACGTAAAAAACATAAAATAAAAACATAAAAAACACATATCATATACCTATAAATTCTATAAAAGTGTATTATGGTAAGTATTAACATTGGAGAGTGGAAAATTGTGGGGCTGCTCCCTGAAAGTCTAGGAGTCAAATAGTCGTCGGTCGTCGTCTTGAAATTCTTGAAGTCGAGCCGTCATTTTCTTTTTTTAAAGGCTAGATCTATGAGGAACTTTGTGCTTTTGTAAACAATGTTGTGCTCTTGTAAACAATTTAATCATAAACACGTTGGTTGTATAGATATGATGGTGATGGTGATGACGCAAAAAAGTGAGCTCTGTCTCTCACTCCTCTAAGCTCGGGTTTCCCATTGAGGAGACTTGGAGAGCTCTGAATAGAAGCCCTGTCAGACGCCAGAGACAAGGTTGTGAGGCAGATCCACACATCCATGGAGCTAGTGCTTCACCTGCACGTAAGCTCCAGGCCACAGCCATTGTTTCAGAGTCTACCTGCCAGGCATGGACGTGCATGTGCACGGAGGAAGTGCTCCACTGGCAGGTAGACTCCAGGCGATATTCAGGGGTTCATGAAGCCCCATCAGATGCCAGAGACAAGGTTGTGAGTCTGTGGAACACTGTGTACTGAGGTACCACTCGCCCCAGGCAGATCCTCACGTCCATGCCTGGCGAAACTGCCAGGCATGGACGTGAGGATGGAGCTAGTGTTGCCCTCCCACATAAGCTCCAGACCACAGCCATTGTCTCAGAGTCTACCTGCCAGGCATGGACGTGCATGTGCACGGAGGAAGTGCTCCACTGGCAGGTAGACTCCAGGCGGTATTCAGGGGTTCAGAGCGTTTGTGTTTTTTGTTTTTCTCTCAAATCAAATAAGCTGACACACAGAATATATCTGAATAGTCTACTATGTGTTACAGCTTCATAACTGTCACCAGTGGTGGAATGTAACTAATTACATTTACTCAATCAATTCTGAGATGTCAGCAGTTCTCACTTTATGCATCATGTAAGCAGCCAGATTATACACCGTATTTAGGCTACAATAGAGGCAGTATTGAGCATGGCACGGAAATGTAACCTGATGCAACAACTTTATCAATTCATTAAAAAAAAAGACAAGTTTGTACTTCAACTTGCAGTTAAATAATAGGCCTACAGGACTCAATACACATGAATGCATCTTTATTTTTCAAACCATTCATCTCCACAAAAAACACTGATATTGCTTTAAAAGTGAAATATATTAAATTCTATAATGTTAAATTATATTGACAACATAACACGCTTAAAATGAGAGCAGTTTACAAAATACAAGGAAAATAGCATAACAGTAAATTTAAAATACCTACAGTACGTGCAGCCATTTCTGCATGTGTGTGTCTTTAAGTAAATATAACATGCAGTTAATACAAAACAAAGAGCTGAATATTGTACAACAAAAATTATTGACCATATAGTCAAAAAAGTAGCCAGAGTAGCATTTTTTCTTGCTGCACCTAATGCCCGAAAAACTTTAACTGGGTGAATATGAATCCATTATTTGTTGTTAAAAATACAAAAGATTCAAATATTGGTGGAATATTTGTCCAACATTTGTAACAGACCAGGATGCATTGATAACGATGTAACACTGACGCTCTTTACAACACAAGTCTCCAAGTTTTCATCCACCATGAAAGTGCTATCATCACCCCCATTCACACACTCTATGTACATTCAAAGATGCAGTATATTAGTTCATTGCAGATGACAGGGCAGGAACATATAGGCTGTTTAAATCACAAGTAAATCATGCACAAAAATGCCCATTATAAGAGAGAATTATTTGTTGATTACTGACCAAGGATGCATCAATACCGATAACGTATACCTGTGACGATGGGGCCAATCTATTCAATTAAATTCTATATTTATAAACCATATACATTATGTACTGGAATTTTTATTCCCGTTAAAGCTTTGACCAATTTCTTGCTGCATTAAAAGGGTTTACACTTGAATTGTAATTCCTGAAGATTTTTTTACCAAGTTGCTAGCGTACAATTTATTATTCTAATAATAAATAGCAATTCAGTAAATTCATAACTATGTGTTTATTTGTTAAATTTTGTTTTACAAAGTTAGGAAAGAGATGTTTAAGTCAAGCCTGATGTTTCCTTACATATAAAAGAATGATCCCAGTCACTTCCACACAGTGAGGCATACAGCTTATTAATGAAACACTGGTATCGGATCGGTACTCGCTGTTATTGGGACTGGAAAAAGTCAGATTGGTGCATCCCTACTACTGACCATTAACCATTAAATGTCCAAGTACATAAATCTGGTATTATTCTTCTTTGATGTCATCAGTTTTCTTATCCAGCCCAATGTGCAGATGTTGAGATACCCTTTTGCTAATTTGGGAGCTCCAGGTACAGATGTGGCTCTATGAGTTGGGCTGTGAAAAATGAACGATCCTCTTCATGCCACCGTGTTTGTGCACCTGATTGTGCATTGTCTTCTCACGAGTGACAAACATAAAAAGACGTACAATAAAAGCATGCTGAAGTTTATCACTATGGGAAAACCCCACTTCTTGTTCTTGGGCCTCCCTCCTCCAGCTCCTCCTCTGAGTAAGAGCTGTAGTTCCCTGTTGTTGTTCCTCCTCCTCCTCCTCCTCCTGCTCCTCCTCCTCCAGCGTGCCTTATGAAGCCTACAGAGCCTAAAGAGCCCACCCTCAGCGCTTCCATCTCCTCTTTTTCATCCTCTTCATCCCCTTCTATCTCCTCTTCGTCCTCCAGGCCCGAGCTGTGTGAATCACTCTGAGGCTTGGCACTGTGAATATCCGGTCCAGCTCTGTCTGTGTCGGTCAGTGTCTTCGCTTGTTCCTTGACTTTGCGACTTCTCTTCCACTTCATACGTCTGTTCTGGAACCAGATCTTAACCTGGCGGAAAATAACAGGAATGATGACAGTTAAACTGTGTGAACATATTAAGTTGTGTGGGGTTCAAGGTTTAAAAAAAGTGTTCTTCTCTTAAAGGAACAGTGTGTAGGATTATAATTTCTACACACTATTGGCAGGAATTGAATATAATGTTCATAAGTATGTTTTCTTTAGTGTCAAATACCAAAAAAGCAAGTATTTGTCCACTCCGATGTTGATAAGAGTATTAAATACCTGACAAGTCTCCCTTTAAGGTACATTTATAACAGATAAAAAATGTTGACAGCCCTAGTTTTTATGCTACTTGAAGGCCACCGTAGTTCTCTGACATGATTGTGAAACTGCGGTAACGTGTGCCGCAGGGTGCAAAACCGTGTTACCTCCAGCCACCATCTTAATTTCGCTTCTCCTAAAAGGAGGCAAGGAAAAGGTCCTAAAAGATACCACAGCGTTACCACGGCTTTGCACTCGGCGGCTCATGTTACTTTGAAATGGAGAAGTGAGCGGAGGGGTATTCAGATGGTTGCAATCTGCAACCACACCACTAGATGCCACAAAATCCTACACACTGCACCTTTAAGGGATTTGTTGCTGTGGAGAGGAATAATGTTAAAAAAGCAGGACACCATTACCCTGTCTTAAATAAGGATGGTGGTAAGCTTAATAACTTGACTAGAGACTAGGAAGGATGTGATTACACTGACGGATCAAAATAATGTACCATGTGATACAATAATTCAATACAATACTCTCCAACTCTCACCTGAGTCTCCGTCAGCATGAGTGAAGTGGCCACCTCAAAACGTTTAGGCCTGGATAGGTACTTGTTGAGCTTGAACTGGTTTTCTAATTCCAGTAGCTGCTGACTGGTGAAGGCCGTCCTGGGCCTCCGACACTTCCCCAACATCCCTGCCTGGATCGGTGCTGAGAGGGGTAAATAGAGAGGGGTTATTCTGTGCATTTGTCATTATTTACATTTTATCATTTTCATCTATTTCTGTAAGAGCTCAATATTATTATGGATAGTGGGCCTATAATCGAAAGAAGGCTACAGTAAGACAAAAAGAAAGAAAACATTCATTCAACAGATATTTTTCTAATAAATCTTCAAACGAATCTTCACAAAATCTCAGTTTGATTTCCCTTTCACAGTTTGGATCCCAGGCCTACCTACCTACCTACCTACCTACCTACCTGCCTGTATATTTTATTGTTTTCCCTGTCCGTTAACATTTATTGCCGTGATGTGAGGTCGTGGTGAGAGGATATTGCTTTAGAGGGGTAATAAACCATCACCAGAGAGACCATTACCTTAATGAAAACACTGTAAATGTTATCAATTGATTAAGTAGTAGGTCTATTTTAGGTGTTACCTTTACCGTAAATGTTGCATGTGTTTTATGAGATATTGTTCTTAAGAGACAGCATCTCAATGTCAAAACCAATATCAACACACCGGTTGTTAGGAGGCTCTAAAAACATTAATAAATTGGCTGCTGACCTATATCCATTACAAAACAACATACTGCATCTGTGTACATTAAATAACATTTTGATTTAAGGGAAATAAATGTATTTTCCATTTGACTTTAAGTCTAAACTGGATTATATTTCTTATAGCCTGCATTTAAAAAAGAAAAAGAAAAGTAAATTAGCCTTTAAAAAGGTATTTATTTTATAAATTAGATGAAATAACAAGAAACATGGCTTCAACAAAAATCTAAATAAAAAAGATGTAAAGAAAATATTTATAATTATATAAATATAGTACTTTTTGTATATTATTATAATTCATTTTTATTTTATATATTAAATATAATTATGCAATTTTTAACAAATTATGTAGTTAATTTTTTTAAGTGGATTAGCCTATAAAAAGGTATTTATTTTATAAATTAGATTAAATAATAAGAAAATAAAAAAAATAAAAAAGATGCTGTAAAGAAAATATTTTCAATTTTATATATATATATATATATATATATATAGTACTTTTTGTATATTATTATAATAATGTAATTATGCATTTTTATTTATATTTTTAACAAATTATTATCATCATTACTTTTAATATTATTATTATTCATATTATTTTTTTATTATTATTTTAAAGCTCAGCAAACTATTGCCTTTGGAGCATGCATGTCATTTTAATGGGGTTGTTTAAACTCTCACTCACAAACTCAGAGGTAAATTTAGACATAAACATCATGCAGAAGTTCAGTTACAGTAACTTAATGCTAAAGTTTAGGTCAGACAGTTAGATCCTCTCACCTCCGTACTCCCCCAGTCTGGGTATCATCATGCCGGCTCTGATCCAGGGCTCCAGCGGCAGCCCCGCTCCCATGGCCCCCTTCAGCTGCTCCGGGTAGCCGGGCTGCAGCAGCTGTGTGAAGCCCGGGTACATGAAGGCGGGCTGCTGGCCTCCCAGGGCCGCCAGAGGATACACGGAGCCCGGGGGCATCCCGAGGAGACCTCCCTGGTGCAGAGCAGCGAGTCCTGACTGCAGGGACAAGCTGAAGAGCTGGGACTTGGACAGGACTCCTGCAGAGAAGTGAGTCTGGTTTGGGTGCTGGGAGGACGTCTCTGAGCCTCCGGGACTCCTGCTGCTGTAATACAAGCCGTCACTGTCACTGTGCGTCCTCTGCGCCACGTCGTGCGCCAGAAGAGCATCAATGCGAAAGTTTTTAGACTTCTCCATGGTGGCAGTCATTCTGTCCCACGATGCACTTTGAAGGGAAATGTCTAAAATTTCAAAAAGATCTAAAAAGTTAACAGAAAATGCTCTATTGTGTCTCCTATCTCCTGAAGAAGTGTCTTCTTTCTGACCTCCTGCATGGGCCACTTCACTCCAACTCCAACAGAGATCTGAGAAATGACTCTCAACCAGCAGAGCTATAAAGTCTGCTCTGCTGTGATTGGCCAGAGCTCTGCAGCACAGGAGGCAACCAGGGTTTACTCTGTCTTTTAAAGGGTTAATTATAGGCATTGGTGCACCTTCTGTATGTTGAATTATATATATTATAATACAGCAAAGTTTCAAGATTCACTTTGTGTGTATTTGCATACACAGAAGGAAATATTGTTTCTCCCAGCCCCCGTCAGTGCATTAAAAAGGATAGAATAAATAAGTATTGAAATTAACATACCTAAAAATAACAAGAGAAGAATAAAATAAGTAAACGTTTCAGACACAATTTCATACAATTTGTAGTCATACAACCAATTTGCAGTCGTGTTTAGTAGCAGAGAAAAGTGCATTTATGTCCATAGTAAAGTGCTGTTTTGCATTACTGTTCCAAAAATTGTCTTTGACAAGTTATAATTCTTCTTAAGCATTCAGTATTCATACACAAGAATAAGTGTGGGACTTTCTTTCTTTCTTTTAATCTATCCGTTATCTGTCTGGCAGTTTCACCTCCAATATCATCCCCCGTCTCAGGTGTGACTTTCTCACACACACGCATCAACACGAAAGTTTTTAGACTTCTCGGTGGTAGTCATTCTGTCCCACGATGAACTTTTGTAGTGAAATGTCTCAAATTTATAAACGCACAATGAAATATGTAAAAGTTAACAGAAACTGCTATATTGTGTCTCCTCTTCCCTGAAGAAGTGTCTTCTTTCTGACCTCATGGGCCACTTCACTCCAACTCCAACAGTGAGCTGAGAAACGACTCTCACCCAGCAGCGCTATAAAGTCTGCTCTGTTGTGATTGGCCAGAGCTCTGCAGCACAGGAGGCAGCCAGGGTTTACTCTGTCTTTTAAAGGGACTGTTTGTAACTTTCAAAAATGCTTGTTAACAGCGACACTTGTGGCCATTAAGTCAACGAAAGTCAGCGTCGTGATCGCGCTTGTGCTCGCTAAAACCACAATATTACTCTATATTTCACCTGCTTGGCAGTAATGTTAGCTGACCAGACGAAGGTCTCTCTCCATGAATCAATGCTGATCCTAGTGTTGGCTTACATTATACGTTATCGTCTCTGACTACGCCCGGAGGGAGACACCGGCACCCGGTCGGAGACGATAACGCTTCTCGCTGCGGAGCCCCGTCACTTCACAAGACACGGGAAACCTCTGTTGGTCTGGAGGAGCTGCAGCAGTTATTTCTGCACGAACGTCCACTGTACATTCACTAGATATTCTCAGAGCTAAGTGAAGACAAGCAGGCAGAGTCTTGTCTGAACAGCGTAGCAACATGCGAGCGCGCATAGGTGAGCACGCATAGGAGAGCGCGCATGGGCGAGCACGCATGGGCGAGCGTGCTTATGCGAACGTGCATGGGACACCAACCCAGTAGAGTTATACCTGTAAAAAGTTACAGACAGTCCCTTTAAAGGGTTAATTATAGGCATTGGTGCACCTCCTGTATGTTGAATTATATATATTCAATACAGCAAAGTTATAATTCTTCTTAAGCCTTCACAATCCTGTTCATACACAAGGATAAGTGTATGATTTTCTTTCTTTTATCTGTTATCTGTCTGGCAGTTTGACCTCCAATATCATCCCCCGTCTCAGGTGTGACTTTCTCACACACTGTCTTGCACACAGACATTGTATTATACACACACACACACTTGAGAGCTATATTGCGTTAATTACTGTAATCTATCTTTACAGAGCTGACGAAATTCATCACTTTACAACTAAGTCTTCATTAAATTTTATTGGCTGCTAAGGTTGACAGAAACCCAACGGTTGTTATCGGCGGTTGCCGCTATGATTATGGGTCATCACCACACCACGGGGCAGATAAAGAGGCCGTAAACTGACAGAGAACAAACTCATTTTCTATGCCTGCAGACGAACACAAAGTATGGACAGGTGACACAACATCCGGTAGCAGTTGTCTGGCGTTTACTCCATCATTATACTCATTATAATATACAAGGGGGTATCAGATATGTGCATATAGTAGCCCATAATGTGATGAAACTGTACATTGGATACAGCTTTGCAGAGACATCTTCCTGTCAACCTAAGCTGAGAGATACCTCAATAAAGCTTCAGGTGGACCTACTCAGTTTAACTGGCAGCATCCAAACTGCATCTATCCGCCCCAGTTTAACCAGTGGTGATTTCCTGCTGGTTTATACAGGACTGATAAGAGACAGTCAGAGGCCTGGGAAAACAAACCGCGCTCACGTCAAAGACAAACACACCAACACCTGTTCAACTACCCAACAACATATAAACTTAACGACGGCCTACGGATGTGTGTGCAGGCATGTGTGTATATGTGAAATGTATTTGAGTATTATTAAATTATGACATTGAGATTGTTCAGAAATCAAAGTTCTCCGAGTTGCAGAATAGAGGTTTTTAATTTGTTGCTGTAACGGCCCAATTGTGGCATGATCAGCATTTGTAGACAAGTAGATTTTAAGAGTTTAATGAACTCCTAAGTGCTGATTTGACCAACGATAACGAGACTTTGATGTTCCATGTTTAAAGTCATCTCCCAGGAGACACACGTTAATAATTTACAAGTCCAGTCATCAATCATTGCTAAGAATAATGGTGGAAGAAGTACTCAGATCCTTTATTCAAGTAAAAGTAGAAATACCATAATCTAAAAACACTCCATTACAATTAAAAGTCCTGCATTTCAACATGTTACTTAAGTACAAGTACAGAAGTATTACAAGAAAAATCTACTTAGTGTCAAAAGTAAAAGTACTCAGTATGCAGAATGGCACCTTTACATTATTTGTTTTTAATCACTTCTCACCCAGTGTCAACTTTTGTTCTGTCATTATGCGGTAAAAGTCACTTTTGATTGATAAACTCCATAAAGCAGCTCATACCTCCATACAACATACCAGTTTTTAAAATCCCTTCTTGTTGTTTTTTAGCTAGAACAGTGTTTCCCAAACTTTTTTTTTCCCTTGGGGACCCACTTTTTTAAAAAAAAATATGACCAACCATCATGACACAATTCACAATAGTCTATAAATTTAATTTGTACATAAATGAACATTCCTGACCATTTTTACTACCATTTCCGCATTTCACGTGATATTACCATGAATAGGTAAAGCCGCCATGTCGAAAAGATACGTTTGATAAATCAAATAAATGTATTTTTTTCCCTCTCATCAGTAAAACAAACCGAATGTACGCTAGCCTTTCATATTAGATTAAACGTTATAAGTAGGCTATGATTAGCAGAACAATTTGAACATTCAGACTCCCTCATGTGGCCAAAAGATGTACTGCAGATATTAAAAGGCTATGGAAGTAATTCTGCAAATAAAATTTCCTACGACCCCACCTGTGGGTCACAACCTGGTCTTTGGGAAGCTAGAGGAAGTTATTAAATTGCAAATTAAAAGGTTATCAAATTCTACACGGCATTATTTAAGTAAAAATGAATGCTTTATTCGTTAGCGATCAGGCCATGTGTTTCCATGCCCTTAATAGTCAGACAGGTCACAGGGATGTGTGAAGTACCAGGTGAGGACTGAGGTTGTAAAAAGCCAGCTGTAAAATAATTAATACTCTGTGATCTGTTCTCCGTTAGATAAAGGAAGATGTATCTTGCTGTTTAATAACGTTTGTACAGCATATCTTGATTACCCGGCACACATATCACATTGTTTGAGATAAGGTCCCGCGGATATAAAGGAAACAGCATTTGAAATTTCACACCACTGGGAGATATTATGTTTGGTAATAATATATTGGAATTGTGATTTATGGTTATTACATTGCCATGTTAACAACCCTTAACAAAAGAGTCTTTGTATTCATATAACCCATGCACATAGGTTTTATCTATTCACAAATAGATAGCAGTCATAACGTGATACTTTGTACAGTAATATACTCCAGTCTGAGGATGGAACGATCAGTGGGATGAGGTCAACATATCTATATACGTATGTCTGATTAAAATGGAAACAATATTCATCAATGGCATTCTTTCATCTACAGCAGCATTTATTAAACCCGACATCAAGAGTCAGGGAACTTTTAACTAATATGTTTAAATAAATCAACTATATTGTGGTTATTTGCGGTCCGAATGTTTTTGCTAGGTGCCTGGTGGTCCATATTATTCATGTTCATATTGAAATCAATACAATCCATTGATTTAATCTATTAAATTGATTTACAGTCTAATACATTATAGAATATGTGATTTATAGGTGGCTTAAACCAAGTCAAACGCTGTGACAGCAGTTACTGATGCTCTGTTCATGAGCTAGTTACGTTACCTTTAGCAGGAGTTTAGCAAGGTTTTTATTCTCCATCTTCTTCATCTACTCGTCAACCTTGAGACCTCAAAAATAGGGAGGTCTGGGGGTCATTTGTAGATTTTGTTTCCTGCAATCAGGTGACTTTTTATAAATGAAAATAAAAAGTTAAGTGCACTGCAACAGCATCTTTTGTTAAATAGGCCTACTTTTAATTTAATCTTTAATTTTACTTTCAATTCTCAGGAAAGAAAAGTGAATAATTCAACCCTCTGGCGTGAACTTGTGTGGATCTCTGGTATAAACTAGGCTAATATTCATCAGTTTTCATTCATTCATTCATTCATTCATTCATTTTCTGTGGCAGACGGTTTGTAGATTACCAAACCAGATTGCAGTCAGGCCTACTGCAGCCTGGGCACCAATATAAAGTCTAAATGCAGGACAAAAGTTCAGGTTATATTTCTTTCTTTCTTTTTTTTTTTTTTTTTTAAAATCCCACTAAATGTCAATTAAAATAATCTTTTACAATTTGAGCACTCAGGCTACTCTATTTTTTTTGAAGATGCACACCTCTACAGTCAGGAAAGAACTCAAACACATATTTGCTTGCACACACTCACACACACACAGACAGACAAGAGCAACAATACAAACCACGGAGTCAAAATAGACACAAGAGCGAGACTGGGAGACACAGAGCAGCTACTCAGGCCAAAGCTCCTCTCTACCCCTCCGCAGTAAAAGAACCATTCATGTTGCTTCTATTCATACACAAATGGACGAGAGGTTAACCCAGTGGGCGAGCGACTCTGTCAGGCCTCCATAGTCAAGAGGCAAAAAGGTTACGCCTCTCTGGCATGATGGTGCACATGAAGGAAGCTAAATCAGAGCTGATTTGATTTCAGTGATTTGATCACAAGAGCTTGTTTCTTATGAATCACATGAATTGCATATTTCATATATTTGGAACATTGGCTATTACTGCTCATCAGCACATATTCTGTTTATTCCTAATGTACTTTTTTGCAGCTGCCAGACACGTACAATCAACTCCTGTTAAAGAAGATTCTTCCGAAGCAAAATGTTTGAAAATGAGGTATTTAACCATGAAAGTGACTTTAGTGACCCTCCTCGGCAGATGTAACAGATTAATAGGGCCAGTGGGTTAGTAAAGTCAAATATGACTACGTATCCCAGGAGACATAAAGGCTAGAAGAAAATCCCCAACAGATAGAGTATAATAAAGCCTGTTGTTCTCCTGCTGTCTGTGTCCTATTGTGCCGTCTAGTCTCATATCTGCTTTTGGTTGTTATTGTTCTATCTATTGTCGTGCCCCCAGTTTGGCTCTGATTGGCCTAATGGACCGCGGGGGAATAGAACGTTTCCTGGTTGAGCAGCGGTGGGTGTTTAGGGTTGCAAGGTTCAACGTCGTTCAAAATGAGTTGATTAATGACGGCCGTCACAACTGAGACCGGATCATAATGAGGAGGACAAGAGGGAGGAGCGGAGGAGGAGAAGAGGGGAGGCAGGAGGAGGAGAGTTGAGATTGGATGATTATTACTTAGCATGGTAAACAGCGAGATGACAGTACAATGAGATGAGGCTTCAGGGGTAAGAAGTGGAAGGGGGGGGAAGGAGAGGAGGCACAGAGCTAATTAGTCCTAAACAGAGGTGAGTGAATGAGAGGAGGAGGCAGACACACGTAGAGCTGGTTAACACACAAAGAGCGGGGCAGTGACGGGGCGGCAGGGTGGTGGCTGCACAGAGTAGTTAAACATCTGTTGCTCTGTGGGACACCCAGACTGCTCTGCAGGGTCAGGTTCCCAAAATACTCATTACCCAAATATGTTCTTCCTTTAGTGCAAATACATGAAACTAGTTTGAACCCTTCTTCAAAATGGGTCTTCTCTGTAAGAAGATTTGGGTGACGACTTCTGTATAAATAATACATACCAACCAGGGATCTCCAACAAGTAGCTCGCTACCCGTTTCTGAGTGGCTCCCTAAAGGTTCAAAGAATATATACATAGATTTGATAACAAAGTCACTTTGTGAACCTCTTTAAATTTCTATCCAACCACATTCACAGACATATCGCCCCTTCTGACACAAAATTATTATTTAGCAGATTAGCAAGCACACGCCACATTTTATAATGACCGCAGAAAATAGTCAGGCCAATAAAAAGGCAAAAAAAAGTTACTATTTTCATGAGGAATTGGTTAAGAAAGTTGTTTTTTCACGAATGTGAATGACAAATTGTGTGTCTCATTTGCAGTGCGAACCTGTCAGTCTGTAAAAGATGTAACGTTCGCTAACACATCACATCCTAACGAAACACACAAAGCCATTCGCCTATGGCGGGATTGTAATAGAGGTGATGACTGCGGTGGCTGAAACGTTATTAAAGGGACTATAAAATTAAGAGAGAAATTATGTTTACTATAAAGCTCTCCAGGGATGACGGATTTTTGGGGATTTGGAATTATTGCAGAAAATAAACTCACATTTTGTTCAGCAAAATAATCTTCACAAGTGAAAAGCACTTTTATGACTTTTGAAGTGTGAATGCAATCGCCAGAAGTAAAAAGCTAACTTCAGACTATAAACAAACTGCACCACAGTCGCATGAACGTGAGTATACACAACGAGGCTGTAAAGACGGGATGGGTCAGCGTGATGACGTATTGTAGTTTCATTGAGCCACTTGTTAGCAACCGCCTTTTTTAAGAGATAACATTTTAAAAAAGACGTATTTTATACCATACAACAAAACATTAAAATCTCTTAAGCTTTCAGGCATTTCAAGCATTTCAGGCATTTAACTAAAAACCTGTTCACAAAGCCCAATGACTTCCAGATGAGGGAAACAGAAGTGCTAAAATGAAAACTCATTTCCAGGTTTTAAGACTAATTCCTGTAGCACTCTATTCATCAAACCGTTGCTGAGATATTTCAGTCTGGACCTAAGTGGATCGACCGACCAACATTGCCATCCCTATCTACAAGGAAATAAAATCCAACAATGGGAAATCATGGACACATACAGGACACCATTTTGTTCAGACATGACTATAAACCTCTGACAAAGGACAGACTGGATGATAACTCCTGTCCCCATCAGTTGCTTCCTTTCTATGACTATTACTCCTGCTTGTTTAATCTAGTCCTCATCATTCTCCCCATAACCCTCCATCCTGTCGGAGTGGAGACAGTTCAATTAGCCTTGTGGTCCACGGACACTCCCACCAATCCATGTTTGTGGGGTTTAATCAGATCGGTTTGTGTGCGTGTGTTTGCATGTATGTGTGTGCATAAAGGTTAGGGTTAGGTGATGAAGGGGAAACTCATAATTCTTTATCACCGCCCCAACCTGACACCGTCACCATCACCTCTCATCTCCTGCTTTTTATTTCTCCTCTCGTTGCTCCACAACCTGAAGAATTCAGATGACATTGTTCAAGTGAGGACAATTAAATAAAAAAGGCTGGAGGGAATGAGTGTTACAGGTTTCTAGACGTCATTGCGTTGTAGTCTGTGGTGATGTTGCTACAACCTGTATGTAAGAGAGTACTGAAATGACCTGCATTGTGATTTATGGCTTTAAAGCAATTTGGATAAAAGAGGCAATAAGCAACATTGGTGACATTGGTGTCCTCTACAATGACATCTTTGTTCCTGGATTATATGTAAAGATATTTGGCTTATCTAGTGCTTTTGTCGACTGAAAAATCAACCCAGTCTCACGTGAAGGAGTATAAATACCATGACATTAGACACGCTTATTGAACTCTAAACGCCTTGCGCGTTATCGTGGCATTTATACGCCTTTTTGCGCAAACAGGCTGGAAAAATTGTCCATTCTGCTTCTGGTCATTTGAAGGAGTATAAAATATAAAATAGCTGAAATCCAAGAGCCATATTCTGTTTGTATTAGAGCTAACAATATTGGTTAACAACAATTCTGTCTCATAAAATGGTGAAAAAAGGTTAAATTGCTGGGAGAGAAATAGCAAGGATGCCTCAT
>CAKAOI010045642.1:9585-112983 GCA_916701655.1 Sebastiscus albofasciatus
TATCTATCTATCTAACTATATGATTTATACATGACATAATATAAATGTGATTTTGCCATAGTGTTTCTATAGAGGCAGCTATCCTTTATTGTAATATCTCTGGATGTATTGGGTCATTAGAGGTTATTTTGCAAGTCAATAAGCAGGACAACTTTACGGCAATATTTTATTTCTATATGCTTTTTGCATCAATGTGTTACGGTACATTGATTTGTGAGATATTTAACTCAGTAAATGAACCAAAAATAGACACTCCTGCCTGGTTATTTTACCCATTAACAGTTTCTTAATTGATTTTCAATAATCAATAATCAATAATCAGGGTTGGGGGAGATCATCCCAGACACACTGAGCGTCATTGTCACAGCTGATCCTCAATCAGATTCTTTTATAGAATCTTGTGTTTCCAACAAATTAGCTCAAAACCAAAAAATGTATTGAATAAACTTTCAGTCACTGAATCATTCATTCATAAACACACACACGTCTAGTGGGCGCCAGCTGCTGTGGAGTAGTGACTCACTGCTTCTTTGTTATAAACTGTACATATGCAGTGGTGTACAAACAATACACACACACACACACAGATGACCTATTCACTCTAGTAGACTTAGTTCATCAGTACAAAAGGACTTTTTGCAAGAAAAACTATTTTGTTTTTCACATTGTTGATTTGGATTTATGGGAACATATAGTCAAGTAATGTCACAACAATTAATTGTAATATTTCTGTTTTAGAATTTCAAATGATAGTGTTGCGTGAATCACACATTTTCCAGGAAACTAAAACAACACCTTAGTGACTACAGTTGTCGGAATAGTTTTTTTTCTCTCACTTTAGTTTTTGGTTATTCTTGGACTTTCTTTAAGGCGAGACAACATGTGCAAAAACATTGTTTTTCATCGATTTTGGGCTATTTTGCTTCCATAACACGTCTTATTTCAGACTAGTGGAAAGAAAACATCCAAAATACACATTTAGGTGTTTATTTTACTACTTTGTCTATTTGTGTCAGTAGATTTCTAGTAAATTCACCAAACGTTAGCATTAGATAATACCTCATTTGTATATTTAAACATACAATTTCAGAAAACTTGTGATACAAAACAATATTGTCCTAATATAAGTAATCAACTGAGGATGTTTCATGGTGATATCTCTTATTGTAGTTACAATTTTTTTACCCTAGTCACCTGTTGTATCTTCAAAACATATGGAATTTTACTATACATATCTTTAAAGAACGTTTTCTCAAAATGAGTTTCTCTTAGACTTTGAGGCAGAAATCTCCACTTCAGTAGCGCTTACATTCACCAAATCTATATTCTGAAGGTTTTTAGAGAGGGGTTTGTTCATATATAATTCATAGCCTGATTTATATAACATTTTATTCCTAAAAACATGGCGAAAATGACTTTTTTTTATGGCCGTTGACAGTAATTTCTGATTTATGGAGTGATAAAAAGAGATATCTCAAAATTAAAAACCTGAAAAACAAGAATTTTGAACCTGGCTTTATCCAATGTTCAGATTTCTGTTCTAGAAATGTATGCAAATTAGTGCGTATTTGATAAGATAATGCCTCATTTGCAGATTCAAACAAACTTTTCAGAAGACTTGTAATAAAAAAAAAATTGTCTTACTGTAAATAATCAACTGGGGAAGTTTCATGGCGATATCTATTATTTAATTTTGTCTCCTGTTAATGAAAAAGAGGGAATGGCCAATATAAGAGTGAGATGTAAATAGTTTAGGTTTGAAAATAGTCATAATTCTAATAACTCAACACGTTGCTCTGTTGGTCTCTTCATGTGCGTCACATTACTTCCGATTCCCAGAGAGACATTGAGCTTCATCTAATCCTGCTCTAATGCTGCAGCAATAACAGCTCTGACATCAGTGAACCAACACAACCAGGCAGCTCCCCTTCACCAGCAGTGTTTGGCTCTCAGATAGATGAGACTGCTTTTTGGTGATGATGAATTGTACACACACGTGTTGCTGTCAGCCACAGTAGTGGACAGAGCCAATGAAACAGCTGTTTGCTGGACGGTGGACATCCAGATTAGACCAGAGCCAATGGCAGGATGGGTTGCAGGTAAACTGCGGCCCAAACAGAGATTAGTGGTAATCCTCTGGGGCAGTATCAGGACAAATGCTCTCCTCTTGTCTTCTGTCTCTCACTGACTGCTGTCTCACTCTTACTGTGTCCATACACTGTTTTTATAAAATAGTTTACATCAATCTGTGAAATAAAGTTTATTAAAAAAGCAACTTTAAGAGCTGCAACATATTTTAAGGATCCAGTAGTTTGCTAATAATTTCCTGAGAAGTTTCCTGCAAAGAACTTTATAACTGAAAAAAATAATAATCTACAACTACCTATTTAAGTCATTTTCCAAAAAATGCCAAACATGACCCACTTCCAACTTCTCAATAGTGAGCTTCTGCCACTTTTATTTGTCTGATATGACAGTGAACTGAATGTCTTTGGGATTGGAGTGTTGGTCAGACTAAACAAGCAATTAAACAATGTCACGTTAAGCTTTATGCAAACTGTGATGGGTGTTTTTCACAATTTTCTTCATTTTATGGACCAAACGATTCATCAATTAATCGAGAGAATAATGGGCAGATTAATCAATGATGAAAATAATCGCTGGTTGCAGCCCTAGTACTAATCATAGTAAAAAGACACATTGTTCAGAAACTGTTTAGAGTACACAGCATCCATCGATCTGGATCAATATATCGATTTAATGATTGACGATCCAATATATCAATGCAAAGTGACAACATTGATACATATCGCCATCTTTAAGGTACGCCCTTATTTTGAAATTCTTAACTGATAAAAAAAAAAACATTTGCACTACTTTATAGTGAACAACAAGAGGTCTATTTTTTTCTTTTTATTAAAAAGAATAGATTTTTTTTTCGTTTAAATGTCTGGAAGGGCCCAGTGATGAATTTGTCAAATCACATTTTAGGTTTTTTTTGTGAGTTAATCTAAATTTAACTGATTGTGTTAAATGGGCATATGATATTGTCTCGTAACGATCGCAGACGCCTGAATTGAATCAAATACAAATTTAATCATGTCAGACTTTGTCCAAAGAATCAGTATAGTGTCGTATCCTGATGACTCTTGCGATTCACACCCATAGTACACAGTACACACACAGTACACAGTCATTTATTTGTTTACCGACTGATTTATTTATTAATTTTTAAGAAGGAACCAGGAAATGATGCAGTGGTTGAAGAGATTATAAGCAGTTGTACATTTTCAGAGGTATTTCCTTGAAAGAACTGATAAAAGAACTGCATTAAAAAAACGAACAAAGACCCATTTAATCCAAGATAATGACGATAAATCCATTCATCCATTATCTGTAACCGCTTCTCCATTACAGGGGCTGGAGTTGATCCCAGCTGACACTGGGCAAGAGGCGGGGCACAACCTAAGCAGGTTGGCAGTCAATCACAGAGATAAATGATTGTGATAATTGAAAATGATTGGAAATTGTATGCTGGCCAGTGGATGAATTTTACACTGACTCAAAGACTCTTTATTATAATAGCGATTCATTTGAATTAAATAATTTGAGGTGCACCAACTGAACACTGTCTCCCTTTTTCCCTATTATTACTACGTAATTACTCTATGGTCCTTTCCAGGAATCTTGCTAAGAATTAACAGTTAATTATGAGTTTCTAAATGATCAGGAACCTGTAAAATAAAGTATTACCTCAAGATATCAGATCAATTTGACCAGATGCCTTAAAAGAACAAGAAAAACAATGTTTATTTCAACATTTAATTTGCATGCTGGGTAGTTTATTTTACTGCAGCATCATCCTCTATAAGTCATTATGTCTTCTTCTTCTCTGTGTTTCTATTCCACCCCCTCCTCCTGTTATTAGACTGTAATGGAGCACTGTACTGTACTGTGCTCGTCTTTCACATGAGTGAAGCTGCTGCTACTCGTCATAATGCTTCCGGCCTTCTCCCTGTTATATAATACATGAAAACCAGCTATATATCATTAACTTAATCTGTGTGTGGGGGTTGGAGTAGTGATGGAAGCTTGGAGATAAAAAACTTCTGTGTTGTAGTTTTATGTATATGGTTTGTGGCAGCAGCCTTCACTGATAACAAAGTGCTACAGCTGCACACCAGCAGCTGCAGTATCCTGCTGGGTTTGACTACATCCCAGGAGAACGTCACACAGTTTGTGACCTTTTTACTCATTTCTCCTTTTGCATGCCACTATCAGCTATTGACCCCACATCCCTCAAAGTAGTTCTTGCAACAACAAAAAAGTGCTCCTCCATGGTCTCTTTAAGGGACTTGGACAACCATGAATGACTTTGTGCTAAAACAAGGTAAACCTCCAATCAAAGGTGCAGCAACAACAAGCTCCTATAGTTATTTTTCGTGACAATAAACTGGGGTGCCCTTTGAATCTATGACATGAATATTAAACATAAAAAGCAATTATAAATGTGATCATCTATGGTGTGTGCAGTGTTTGTTTTATTTTAGAGGCAGCTGTGGTGCTGATTTAGTATCAGCTGTTTCTGAAAGAGCTGTCCGTGGTGCTGAAAGTGGGTTCAGGACAAAAAAAAGAGAACATACACTATGCCTTTATAAATATCATCCATACTAAATGTGCTGCATGCTGTGGAAATAGCAAACTCTTAGACTTGTCTGTGTTTTTGTTGTTTACTGTGACAGCCTTTCAAATTGCAGCATTATAGGGGGATTTGCACCTGACTTTTGTTTCTATCATCTACTCATTCTAATCAATAAAATATAATGTTTTAAGTACAAATATGTACAAAGAAAGTTAACTGAAATGCTTCTGACCCATTTTCAGAATCAGGATATTGGAACATAGTGGTGAATACTGCTCAAACATGAAGACATTACTGTGCAAAAGCTACTACAAAGATATTCCCTTGCTGTAAATCCCCAAAAGACAACTTAATTCAACTTCAAGATAAATGGAGCATTGAACTTTTTTTTGCCTCCTTTTAAGATAAAAATGTCAAACTGTTCATGTAATAATGAATTTAGTCAAATGTCAACATGTGGCCAAGCATCCCCACCTCCACCTGCATGAACAAGTTTCACCCAGCTGGCAATGCGTGTGTTGGACACTGGAGACCAGTAAAGCTCCCTGCTTTGTCTGAGATAATTAGACTCTTGGGAGGCTAAAATACAGACTGGGTGACAGCGGCAGGATGGGAAACAGGGGTTGTGCTCAGTTTCAGATTTGTGAAATGTCTTCTTCATTGCTAAATCGCAGGCACAAGCAGGAGATGCAGGGCTAGCATGCGATGCTTGACCTGTGTGTACAGGTATAACAGATATGATCCTGGAACAATTATTTGAGTCATTGATAAGTTAATCAACAAAGAATTATTTGCAACAATTTTAATAAGCGATTAATTCTTACTTTAAGTCAGTTATCAAGCAAAAATGCCAAACATACATAACTATTTTCAGCCTCTAAACTGCTTTTGTATCATTGTAAATTGTAAATTTCTGGGAATTTGTGATGGCATTTTTCACTATTTTCTGACATTTTATACACTAAATGATTAATCGATTTATTAAAAAAATAATCAAACAATTAAACAATAATGAAAATAATCGTTAGTTGCAGCACTAAAAAGATATCCTCCACTAGGGCTGAGCAATTAATCGATTTTCAATTTCAATTCTGATTTTGGCCTCCAGCGATTATGAAAACAAGATATCATAAAACGATTAATGTGCCGCACTCCGTTTCGCAATGATGCTCTCATTTTATATCGTGTTATGAATCCAGCGCTACAACCAAGCTGTTTATGATTAAATGGTTTACTGGAGCACAAAGTTCTTCATAGATCTACCCTCTTAATTTTACTCTCAAAGTTCACCAGAATGGGAAAATCTGCTATTCATTCAAGAAGAAAAGAAAAGAGAGAAGTCCCCAAATACATCTCAACTTGTCGTTAATTGTCTAAGACAAGAAAGGGCAGAAACAAAGATTACAATGACCAACATTGTTTCAGAAGGCAGACTTTAAGGTAAACTGCTTGATAATGGAGAGTCTGTAATTTTAGTTTAACCTCGCTGTCTCGACTTTGGAGTTGAGCACTTTTATATTTTACAGCAACAAAGCACCTTTGAGGTGAATTTAAATTGAATGAGACAGATGAGAAGGGAAGGTTGAACTGAGGGAACTGAGCAAGGAAAACAAAGGAGAAAAACAGTAGACTCTCCGTAAAGACAAATTATGAAGACGATAAATGGGAATAGAGCAACAGCTTGTCTCCCACTAAGAGCTTGGCTGTCCTTGTTACTGAGTCGCACCTGCCAGGCATGCATCAAAATCCAACCCAGCTGAGAGGAAAGGTGTCCTGGAGGAGTAACGGTGTCGACATGTACAGTAAACTCCTTTCAACAAGGTTTACATCAATCCTGTAGTTGCTCATTTTTGTACCTAAATCCCATATCACCTCATGTAGACACATTATAATTGACATGCTGTCACAGGTGAGAACAAGTGAACACAAACACGCTTTAAAGAGCAAATGTGCTTTGTGAAATAATCAATGTAAATGTCTCTCTGCCATTCATAAGTCTCCTATACTTTGGTATTGATTTCCTGTGCTAACCGTAAGCACTGCAGCGATAGCAAACAGAGTGAATTTCTGAATAACAGATGGAGAGGGATGGAGAAAAGGAGCGCTGTGACATGTAAACACGCAGTACAGAGTGCTGTAAGCGTGTGTTGGTTCAGGCAAGATAAGGCAAACACAATAGGCCTCTAGGGGGGTAGAAGACTGGAGGATGGGAGGACCTGAGCGACGTCACTGCAGCTGGAGAGCGCATTCATTAACACACACAAACGCTGCATGACAGGATGCAGCCTTTACTGACACTCACAGACAAAACATTATTACTGCTAAATGTTCTTGTAATAATATTTCAGTTTTTCCTTTCCTGTCATGATCGCCTAAACCACCGGTCCCTCGAGTGAGCAGCGTGATTGGGCACAAGCTGTTTCCATGACTACGGCTGAGTGAGTGCAGCAAAACGTGGTCCTCCTAATGAGTGCAAAGAGAGTGATTCAACAGTAACTACTCAAAATTGTGGTTTTAACTAACTCCCAAAAAAGAAGCTGGAAAACGTACCCTCATGAAAATGTCTGATTTCTCTACTAGAGGGATACATGTTAAAATAAAATACCAACAATGGATGTGAATGTAAGAACACATAATTTTATCTTATAAGCACCACTGTGTATTTCTGATATTGGAGGTTATTCAGCTGCTGATATGGATTTAAAGGGGAACTCCACCAATTTAACACATCAAAGTGTGTTTACAGGTTTTAGAGTACTACTGCATAACTGTATAGAGCTGCAACAATTAATTGATTAGTTGATTGCCAACTATTTTGATAATCAATTAATCGGTTTGACTTGATTCAGTTTGGCTTCTAAATGTGAATATATTTGAGCTATGGACAAAACACAAAATTTGAGGACGTCATCTTGGGATATGGGAAACACTGATCATCATTTTTCACCATTTTCTGACATTTTATAGACCAAACTACTAATTGATTAATTGAGAAAATAATAGATAGATTAATCAACAATGAAAATAATTGCTAGTTGCAGCCCTATAACTGTATGAACCCTAAAGGGAGCTGCCTAATATCTGATAAATTGCCTTAAGTGATGTCACTCGAGGCATCGGTTGGAGCTGAAGACTACAAGTGTGAAAATTAAAAAAAAAATCTGAAGGTGCAGCGTTAGAAAGAAGTGAGCATTCCAGATCTCTGCAGCTTCAGGCCATATTAGTCGCTACTAGCATAACACACCCGGATCTCTGGCAGAACAGTCTGTGGTTCAAGTTGCATTGAGGGCGCCAGGTTTTAAAGAAGAAGAAGAATGCATGGAATAAAGAGACAAATCTCTGGTTCTGCTGCCTATATTTCAACACGTTCTCATCCCAACTGACGCTTTGTCAGACCCCTCGCCGTCACTTTTCGGTCCCAGTAAACACGTGCTTAATGTCATAAATTAAACAAAAACACTTGCTTAGGACTAGGCAACAAAACCACTTAGTTACTTTTAGGAAAAAACAACATGATTGGGCTTATAAATACTATGTTTGTACAGTGAAAATGACACTGAACGTTGTGAACATGTGACATGAACGTACAGCTGATTTTAACGTGACGCACAGGACACAAACAGCGGTCTCCTGGATGAAAGCCTTGTGTTTGTTGGACCCATCCACCACACCTCCCGCCCGCCCTATGTATGTCTTTTGCTCTTTAAACTAAGTCACCACAGCACTTTCCCTGAGCGTTTAATATTGACGTGGATTGGTTTACATTGTAGTGAATGGAAAGCATCTCATACTGACGCTGAAGGGTACCTTGTGGGTCGGTATCTAACGCTGATGGCCATGATAAAGCGTCGATATATTTGACGCCCTAGGAATGAGAAGAGGCTGTATATTTTCATCTTCTTTTTTTTTAATGTCCAATGTGGAATACTCCTTTAAATCTCCTCAATAGCACTTAGGCTATCATCACTTTATTAACAAAACTGATATGTCTTCCACATGTAGCATCGTGTGTAAATTACCCTGACATGTAAACACTAGGTATACCTCACCTCAGATGGATCCCTCTCTGTCCAGTGTAGTGTACATTTACATGGTGTAATACCTCTAGGCCTTGTTCAGTGTGGGGCTGAGCTGGCTTGGAGCCACAGTATGCATAAAACCTGACCTTGCTTAATCAGGAAATACTGCTGAATCACACACACTCTGTGCATCCAAGGCTTTAAAAGTCTATGAAACCACAAAAAAAATCTTCAGATCAAGTGAAATGCAAGCTGGCAAACAGTTAGCAAGTGACACCCATGTTGTTGCCTGCATGCAGTAAGCTTCACTTACAGCATAAGCACTGCCAGACAGATGGATGAGCTGAGCTGGAAGGGCTCAAAGCTCAGGTGGACTCTCTCTCTCTCTCTCTCTCTCTCTCTCTCTCTCTCTTCTTTCTCTCTCTTTTTCTCTCCCTCTGCAAGGTCACACTGCAGCATAACAGATCAGATTTGTTCCCCTGGCTTTGTTTTGTATCATCAGTAGCAGCAGCAACTCTGACAGGAAGAAAACTGCATGTTTGCAAGACTGAAACACACACACACACACACACACACACACACACACACACACACACACACACACACACACACAGCAAGCATCATTTTGCACCCTTGCCTGGTCAGGATTAACTAGCCTGGGGACAACAAAATGGTGCCACAGAAGCAACACATCCACCACCAAGCTGCCTGTACTGTAACTGTATCTGCTATACAGGAAGTCAGCTAGAAACTGACCTTAACCTCTGTGACAGACGTCATAGGATTTATATGAAAACTTCGTGTCATTTTGGACCAAAATAATGAAGTTTGGAAACTCACTTTATAGCACTCTATATCTAGAGATGTGTCATATTAAATGGCATGCCATTTCACAGCAATGCATCAGTTCCCTGGGGATTTATAGGCCTAACAAAAATAATCTCCTCTCCTTGGTGTTGGTGGAAGAAGAGAGGGATAAGAGTGGTGAAAGGTGCAACGGTTTGCAGCCTGAGAAGAGGGGGTGGGGATGTGTGTGAGGTGTAAAATGAGCTGGTGTGATGCACCAATATAATGCATCGCAGCTTGGGAGAAAAAAAAAAAAAAAGAAAAGCTACTTACTTCCCCACGAAGTTCTCCAGCACCGAGCTCTTGCCTGCGCTCTGGCCGCCCACCACAGCGATCTGCGGCAGGTCCATGTTGGCATTCTGGCCGATGGCGGAGAAAGCATCCTGCATGCGGTTCACCAGAGGAATCAGATCCTCCATCCCTCGGTTACCCATCTTTGCGATGCAATGGGCAGTCTGTCTTCCTTGTCAGAGCAGAGCAGAGAGAGCAGGGAGGGATTTCTCTCTTCTTTTTCTCTCCTCGCCACCCTCGCGTTTAGTTCAGAGGGCGTTTTTTGGACACACACCGATTCACTGGTCGGTTTGCCCCCTCATTGACTGCAGCTCCTCGGTGTCTGATCACCTCTCAGCTGTAAGGACTCTCTCCTCCACCGAGCAGGCACTGTACACTCCTCTCCACCAAGCAGGCGCAGCAGGAGGGGGGAGGATGAGGATGAGGATGATCTCTTGTATTTTCTCTGGAGAGATCCCTGCAGCTCTCCATCCTCACCGCTCGGTGGGGACACTCTCACTGGAGTTAGTTGCTTGTCAAATTGTGCTGTTTACAGTAGGCTATAGACCTGCAGAATTTTTTTATTTTACTGGGACTCTAAAGTCAAATCTTGTTTGAGTGCAGTTAGAAAGGTAGATTATGGGAAGTTCAGCATCCATCCAGTTTTTTATATTATTGCCCAAAAAACAGATGTGCAGATCTGTCCATGGTGCTGAATCTGTTAGCACCGTGGACAGAGGCCAGGGGGCACCACACAACTTTTGGTATGTTTGTTTTTATAATGCAGTATATATTTTAATCTATCTATCTATCATCCATCCATCTATCTATCTATCTAGCTTATAGTTAGACTTAATATATATTTTCTACTGTGTCTTTGGTATACTAATGTAATGTTTTGTTTTTAATTCCTAATTATTTATATACCTTTTTCTCAGGGAATGTGGAATATTTTACATGCTTTTCTACTGTGTCTTGGTGTACTACTGTAATGTATTGTTGGTTATGTATTGTTTTAAGCTGTGTGCAGCACTATCGCCCATGCAAAATTCCCCCTTGGGTCAATAAAGGTTATCTTATCTCTTATCTATCTATCTATCTATCTATCTATCTATCTATCTATCTATCTATCTATCTATCTATCTATCTATCTATCTATCTATCTATCTGTCTTTACTAATATAAAAAAAATGCAGTTATGGTGCATGTACTATAATATGAATATCAAAGAAATACACTTATACTATATATAAAAGTATATAGTGTTTATTTATATACATCATATACATATATATAGACACACACACAATATCACACTTAATATCTATTGGAGGTAAGTAAAACACTTCTAATAATTATTTATTAGCTAGTGTTACAAATGTAAAATGTAGAACCTTAAAAATACAAACTTTAATTAAATTTACAAGGGCAGTGGGATGTGAGAAATTATTATTTTTAAATTTGAAAAAAAATAATACATCATAAATTAATTATAAATATTTAATTAATTTAATTATAAATACTTAATTAATTTAATTACAAATACTTAATTAATTAAATTATAAATACTAAATTTAATTATAAATACTTCATTAATTGAATTATAAATACTACATTTAATTATAAATACTACATTAATTTAATTGTAAGTACTTAATTAATTTAATTATGCATACTACATTAATTTAATTATAAATTACATTTAATTATAAATACTACATTAATTTAATTATAAATACTTTATAATTTAATTATAAATACTACATTAATTTAATTATAAATACTACATTAATTTAATTATAAATAGTTCATTAATTTAATTATAAATACTACATTTAATTATAACTACTTCATTCATTTAATTATAAATACTACATTTAATTAATTATAAATACTTCATTAATCTAATTATAAATACTACATTAATTTAATTATAAATACTAAATTTAATTACAAATACTGCATTAATTTAATTATAAATACTACATTAAATTAATTATAAATACTTCATTCATTGAATTATAAATACTTCATTAATGTTATTATAAATACTACATTTAATTATAAATACTTCATTTATTTAATTATAAATACTTCATTAATTTTATTATAAATACTACATTATCTAAAGCTACATTTATTATGCAGGTATCAAGTATTGATTCAGTTCCCCAGACAACCAGCAGGAGGTGACAGGCTTCAGTAACTCCACCACACTGAGGACGCTGGTTTGGGTTTCTGCTTTATGCGAGTTGCACCGGGACTGAGAGCCAGCATTCAACCCTCTTCTGTGATATTAGCTGGATAATCAACAATAATCGCTAACGTCTTCTTTGAGGAGTAACCCTGAACAACCGTTGCTAAGGTAACATGTAGATAGAACTCGAGGAGGCGCAGCTGCTGGCTTATCTATGTTAGCTAGCTAGCTAGCTCGATGCCAAGCTACATTGTTGTGTTCAGTCACTGAGCGGTGGCTAACATGTTAGCATTGTATAGCAGGTGTAAACTAGCTGGTTAATTTATCTCTACTTTGTGTTAATGTTGGAACAACATGCTGCTTTCTTCTAAGATACAATGTTAACATGCTATTCTCTTCGTAAAGTCGGTTAACTGAGTAAAGAAATGAAAAGTAAACCACAAAGTGAATTGTTGTTAGCCTACCAACCAGAGCCTACAGTAAGGAGGCTGCATCACGCGTCATCAACTCGTCATATCTCCGGGGGATATTGCACATGCGCAGTAGAATCTGGTCGGCACTCAACGCATTCTGAGTTACACTGCGCATGCGTCTTACCCCACACAACAAGACCCGTGGCCATACCTTCTTCTATAGGCCTTGTTACGTGCTAGCACTAGCTAGCTAGTTGTCATCGCGACATATGAGAGCGACCTGTTGTCTGAGGAGCTGCGCACTGTTATTCACTGTGTCTCTACAGTAATCATTGTAATCACATACTCATACAAGCTCTGTTTCTTTCCATCCAGAGATATTATATCTGAAGGAGCGTCTAAACATCTCACAGCTGCTGGTCTTCACGGTGTAACGGAGGAGATTAAAGCCCGTAATGTTCAATCCACACATCCATCAGCAGCAGCAACAGCAGCAGCAACAGCAGCAACAGTTTCACCAGCACCTGCGGCAGCTACAGCAACTTTTCCAGCAGCAGCCTCCTCCTCCTCCACCGCAGCCGCCTCCTGGCCATCATGTCCCCCATCACCACCACCAGGCACAGCGGTAAGCACCACAACTCGAGACCGGGGATTAAGGCAGGGCCCTCTGGATGAGATATTGTTTATTTGTTTTGCACATTTTAAGACTATACAACATAACAAAAGAAATAAATGAATAATATACAGTGCAGGAAGAGGCAAAAAAAAACAAAACACCGGGCTTATCTGAAGCCTTCACCTAGAGACAAGATTAATATAAAGAAATAATATGACTACATAATAGTGATAAGAAACAATTAGGACAAGCTATATATATAATAACAACAATAACAATACAGTAAATATATCAAATAAGATAAATGTGTGTGTGTGTCATTCATTCATGGTTTATTTAATAGGGACCAATACAATGTACATAGACAACTTAAAAAAAGCTATCTGATTTCAGTATCATAGTTCTTATAGCAGATGCTAATTTGCAACACCTGTCCCTAAAAGGGCTTTTTGTGAAAATAAGAGATTAAAACAAGAATGGGTACAGGAAAAATAAATAAATACAATAAAGCACACATTTAAAAACATTACATGAAAAACTAGACATGAGTACAGGTTTGTCGCTGAATTAAACAGGATTTGGTTGCTCTCTTAAAGGTGGTAAAGTTTGCAGCAGATTTTAAGTGATCAGATAGCAAGTTCCAAGACTTCGCTCCTTTCACAGAAAAAGCTGTCTGAGCAAAAGATGTTCTGCAGAATTGAACTTTACAATTGCCACTTGATCCTGTGTGTGTGTGTGTGTGTGTTGCGTGGAAATGTATGGTCAGTGTTTGTGAGGAGGATATTGATTTAAATATCTATAATGACTTCAGGGCAATCGTAACCAAACAACATTGTGAGTGGGAAAAAAATAAAAAACATAAAAAACAGATACATGGACAACATTGGGAAAAGCAATTACAAGAGAGCAATTAAATGACCCTTTAAGCGACTTTTGAAACGTGACAGATGAACAGTTTATTGATGGATGTGAAAAGCTACTCCATAATTTGGTTCCCCTAAATCTTATCAAAGATATAGATATGTGTGGCGGGCGGTAGCTGAGCTGGAAGCACCGGCCACAACACATGCCAGATTGTATGATTATGGGATGGTTGAAATGTGTTTAGGTGTGCAGTATTTCAATTTAAATTGAATATTTGTTCAGCTTGCCTATGAATTAGTCCATTGGTGTAGGGGGCATTCAGCCCAGGCTGTGATATGTTATGATTTTTCTACCTGTCCCAATCTAGTAGCACTTTATAGAAAGTTTGTTTGTTATTGTGACCAAAGAGACCAAATTATCTTTCTGGATCAGATTATTATTAGGTTGTCAAACAGTGTTATGTGTAGTTTAAAAGTTGGACTATTGCCATGCTCTGTTATCTGGCCTGCCCAAAGGTAGTGTTGATAACCCCAGACTATATAAAACACTATATTAGATCACCTCTGTTCTGATCTTCACTAGGTCTGAATAATCAAAATTGTATCGAAATCGCAATATGGCCTACTGCAATTTTCAAATCAAATTGCAATATTTGTTAAAGGTGAAATGTGTGTCAAAAAAACATTTTTAAGTAAATGTTGTACTGCTGCAGAGATGTCCTGGCCTACACATCATATTCTACAGGCTGAAGAAAGTATCTTTGTTTGGAACAGAGTCCCACAAAATCACACCATAAACATTTTAATATGTTTTTTCAATTAAAATGAGATTAATGTAAAAATGATCATTCCCTGTAATAAAGCAAATGATATCGCAATTGCAATATCAGTCAAAATAATTGCAATTGGATATTTTTTCAAAATCGTGCAGCCCTAATCATCACTTCACTAGTAAAGCGATGAAGTGTCATGTGTCATGTCACCTATCAGCATGTGTCATGTCACCTATCATTAAAGATGGAGCTTTTGTTTCTCCATCTTTAATCCTCATAAAAACTCAGGTCAGGTCACACCGGTCTCTTGTTTATTCTGAGGATGAGTTAAAGCAGCCGCCAGTAAAGTTTTGCACCAACACTCCATACTGCACCTATTTTCTTTCTTTCTTTCTTTCTTTGTCATTGCCTTATTCTAACTCGTATTGATTCGATTTAGCATGTTATTGTATTGGGTTATACTTTTGAGAGTTAATGACCTGTGTTTTCAAGCACTTGTTTTATGACGTTCACTGAGTAATGCCATGTCATTATGTGCTATAAAAAATTTAAACTTAAAACAGACTCTGAACCAAAGCTGATATGGAAGGGAGGTGACTTATGATCAAGGCTAATCCATATCAGAGCTGTAACACATAATCATTATAATCATGAAAAATAACATGGACAGCTTGTGTTGGTATCTGGAGAGAACATGTGTGCATGTCAAGTCATTTTGTTTTCCACTCACAATTTTGTATGGTCAAAACAAATGTCCAGGTGTATAAGAAGGATCATTTGGCCGAAACACTTTGGTCCTTATCAACAGATTTCAGTGAGGTTATGTTTCATGAAATGATGCTGCAGCATGTTTATTTCCTCTTGTTTATTTGTCGCGCAGAGCCATTCCTAACCAGGCAGCTCCTCCTCCCAGGATGGTAAACCTGTGCCAGGCGACCCAGACTACCATCATCGCCCCCAATCCCATGCTGCAGGGGGCCCTACTGATGCAGCAGATGCAGGGTACAGTTTAGATCTGAAAATCATAAAAAAGAGAGTTTTTTATTTGAGATTTTCATACATAATGTGTTTAAAAGTGTGAAATAACTAACTTTGTTTGCTTATTTTTTCCCCTACTCTTGTGTCTCTTTTCATGCTTTGCTTTCATCCAGGTAACATGCGGGGCTATGGGATGGGTGGACAGCAGTTCCGTCAGTTTTTCGGGTCCAGGTCGTCTCTGCTCGGGCCGGTTCCCATGGGCATGGCCATCAAGTCCCCCATGATGGGATACCCAGCTGCTCGACCGTACCACCAACATGCTCGCTACTACAACAACACCTCTACCACCACCACAGCCGCTTCATCCTCCTCCTCCTCCTCCTCCTCCTCTTCCACCACGATCGCAGTAATTACAACAGCACTATTATAATGATTATAGTCATTGTGCAGCGCACTGTGCTGTTTCAGTCCAGCTAATACACTACACCAGGGTTGCACGATGGACAAATGCAACAAGGTTTGACAATAGACTCAATCAGAAGCAGTGGAAATGTAAAAAAACATTAAGTTAAGTAAGTGCAGCAAGCATCAAATCATTAGTTTACAATTACAGCAAATGCTTTCATTGTAATGAAGGGATACATTATATGATCTACATGCAACAATGTGGTTCTTTTATGTATTTTTAATATATTTTGGACAACAATGGAGTTGTGGCATGGAGGCGTAAGCTACATCAGGCTTTGGCCACACACAATTATTGATGGTAGAGCTGAAATGATTAATCGATGAGTTGATGGGCAGAGAATTAATCTGCTTTCATTCTGATAATCAGACTAATTTTAAGTAGTTTTTTAAGCATAAATGCCAAAAAAATGAATACGTTCCAGCAAGGGCTGCAACTAACAATTATTTCATTGTCAATTAATCTGTTGATTATTTTCTCAATCAAATCTTTTTTGTCTAAAATGTTGATCAGTGTTTCCCAAAGCCCAAGATGACGTCCTCAGATGTCTTGTTTTGTCCACAACTCAGAGATATTCAGTTTACTCTCCTAGAGAAATAAAGAAAATAATCACATTTAAGAAGCTGGAGTCAGAGAATCTTTCCTTTTTTTTCTTAAAAAATTACTCAAACCGATAAATAGATTATCAAAATGGTTGGCGATTAAACGTTGCAGCTCTTGTTACAGCTACTCAAATGTAAATATGAACTGGTTTTCTTAGTTTTTTGATGATAGTATACTAAATATCTTTGGGTTTTTGACAGTTGATTGGACACAAAAATCAATTTAAATGTTTAAATTGTCTGACATTCTATTGGCCAAACAATTCATAATTCATTGTTGTTTTTTGTCTCTTTGTGACAGTGGTTGATAGTAAAATGAGTCAGAACTCAGCCTTAAACAGGTTGATTAAGATGTCAAAGGATTGTAGATGTTCTGATTAAATCAAACATTATTTAAGTTACAAATGCTATAGTCAGTTCTTTGACAGTTAACCGTCTCATATCCAGACATACTTTTAGGTGCACAGTCAAAATCAGTTATATCCCTCTCTCAAATTCATTTTCTGTGATTTGGTAATGTCTTTTAGCTGCAACTTTATTTCAGACGTGGATGTATGTTTGTAATCCTGTCATCTGTCTCTTTGTGTAGGACACTGCAGCTCGCCAGCCAGACAGGAAGAGAGACAGCGAGCAGATGGCAGCGGGAAGCGCAGCCGACCAGCCGGCAGCTAGCAGCACCATTGAAGCCGCTGACAAGACTGACGCAGGTAGAGCTGCAATCCAGCCGGCACTGAAACATGCTAATGGTTTAATATTATGTGTGACTTTCAAGACTTCTTGGAGAAGATGAGTGGTGGACATTTTTTTGTAGATAATGTTATTCGTCTTTGTTTTTTTTATCTTTTCTACCCACAGATGGTGCCGTGGGAGGAGTGGATGAACCCACACAGCCCACTGAGGAACAACTTGAAGAACCTGTAGTCAAGAAGCAGAGGACAGATGGGTAGGGAAAACATTTTTTATTGCTGTGAATGTAGTTGTGCTAGAAAATCTTAACATCCCCAGTATACTGTGTTATCCATGGAAGTCTCAATTTGGTTCTTTTTTTCCTTCTTTGACTCTTGTTATTTTTTCCCCTCAGGTCAGAGGAGCCCAAAGAACAGTGTGTTGTTGAGACCGTCACCATCTCAGATACAGATGCGGAAGTTCTGTTATCAGAGTGTGTCAGCATCCCGGAGGACAATCAGCCTGAAGGTAAAACCCACAGAAACCTACAGTAGATGGTTTTAAATACTTCACTTTTTCATAAAGCAGTACGGATGTCACGATGATAGTCGATACCAAAGTAAAAAAAAAAAAAAAACACTAAATCCTATGTACTTCAAGGTCATAATTCAATCTCTATGGAGTGGGGCAGGAATGAGTCCTAAAACCCAGAAATGAGTTAGCACTTTAGCACTTCAGGTTCCCTCGTCTCAAAGTCAATGGGCTTATTGAATGGGTTTTTAGTTAGATGCCTGAAATAAGGTCTGTGGTTAACACAAGCTTAAAAGATTATAACGTTTTGTTCTACAATATAAAATACATCAGTAAATGCCCCACTTGTGAATTTTGAAGCCTTTACGTGTCTTCAGAAAGGCAGTTGCTAACAAGTGGCTAAATGAGACTGCTAAACATCATCACGCCAAACTCCGCCTTTAGCTTAGTGGTGGTGACGGGAAGTCATGCGACCGTGGTGTAGGTCGTTTACGTTTTAAAAATCATAAAAGTGGTCTTCAGTTGTGGAGATTATCTTCCGGAACAAAATGTGTAAGTATCAGAAACGTTTCTTTGCCGCAGAGCTGATTTTCTGCAATGATTCAAAACCCAATGGAAAAATCTCATTGGCCTTTTGTCGAGGGAACCAGGGTGATCCTGGTTGGCCTACAACAATATGTCATCCCTGTAACACTCTATTATAGCACCGAAGTATCGGTTCTCGTGACATCCCTAAGCAGTAATTTAATCTAAATGTAGTGTAGTTTAGGTCAGTTGAGATGAAAACCTCCGGTACTACATGTTTGTTTTGGCCTCATATCTTTTCCCAGACTGCATCCTTCTGGAGGAAGGAGGCTCCACAGCAGGATCCGATGTTGCTGAGATGCTGGAGGAGAGCAGAGCTGCTGAGGTGAGAGAAGCCTTTACTTGGGATGGTCAGGTCATAGACAAAATAATATTAACACTAAATGATAGATGATGTAGAAGTAAGTGACTGTTGCAAACACAACAACAAAGGTGGCTCATGTTAGGCTCAATGCTGATTACCAGTATTTGTCAACCTCCTGTGTACAGTATATCTCTGTCATATCTCAGTTAAATCAATGCATGACTCTGGGCTTACTGTAGTTCTGGTTTGCGACCTCTCTGTAGGAGCACAGCTGTTTGTTAGCCCCGTCCCCATCTGGCAGGCTGAGTGAAGATGACCAGCAGGATGATTTACTCTTAGAGGAGACGCCACAAGGCAAAGACGCCCCTTTAGCTTCACCAGACAACCAGGAGGAAGAAGATGAGGGTGTAGCGGAGGGCGCCAACAAGTTCTACTGCTATCTCTGCAGCATTACCTGCCACAACCAGCAAGTAGGTTGAATGTGCACACACATCAACATACATAGGCCAGTTACTTGTGTTGGGAACGTTCAAAAGGCTGAAAAAGTCACTGTAAATTTATAATGATTTTTATTCTCTCCTTTCTTTAATTTTCTCTCCTATATGTGTGTGTGTGTGTGTTTGTTTGTTTTTTGCAGAACTTCAGGAGTCATATGAACAGTGTTTCCCACCAGCAGAGGATGATGGAGATCCAACACATGAGCAACGCTTGCCTGGTCACCCTTCTGCCACGAGTGCAGGAGTCTCTACAGGAAGCAAACAAAGACGGGTCAGTTTACAACACACAAATATGCTTTTGACTTGTGTTTTTTTTTTTTATTTGTTATTTTTTAAACTATTATCAAGTTTGAAATGTGAGAGATAATTACAAACTGTTTTATTTTCACCTTAACCCTTTAATGTCCTCACTAAGAAAAAGCAATGGAAAAATTCTCTTTGCATTTTTAAGTCCTTCAGGCAATAATAACATCAATCAATGTTTTTCTTTTTAACAGACCCCACAGTTTTTTTTAATATATGCCTCTACCAAACGGTTGGTCGCTTCATGGTAAAAGAAAAATGCAAACCATGTACTATTATTATACTTATAATAGGTTAATATACCAACATATGTCAATTTGTTACCATGGAATTAGTAAGTGTTATGTTACAGCAGCAGAAGGACCTGCAGTGTCTCTCTTTCACACACCGCGGGTGAAGGAGTCTGTCATTGAAAGACTTATTTAACAACGGACTGGGGGAAGCAGAGCCTTTTGTATTCCATCTTCAGAACATTGTAGTTTCACCACAGCAGACTCACGTCACTAACATCCGCCGCCGTTGCATCACAATTACGGAGCTTATAGTGTAAGTGCAGTCGGATTCTCTGAACACCGCGGTTGTCTTTTCCTAAGTCCTTCTGAATTCTCCTTCACATCTTTCCTTGGCCTCATGAAGTTTTCCATCGAGGTCAAGGAAAAGTGATTAGGAAAATGTTTTGACAGCCGTCGTGTCTGGAGTTATTTTTTTTTTGTGTTAACTTCCTGCAAGGAGGCAGACTGAAAAAGCATGCTATTTAAAGACACGGCGACATCTAGTGGATTTGTTTTAGCATAACATACCTAAACCGAGTGGTAGAAACGGCTCAATCAGGTTGAGTTAAGTTCAACACATTTTTCAAAAAAAAGAAAATTATCCTTATAATTATAATTATTGTTATTATTATAACTAATGTTCTTCATTGTTTTCTGCAGAGAGAAGAAAACCGACTTGAAGCACTGGTGTGCCACCTGTCACACCCACTTCACCAGTAGCATCACGGACCACCGTCGCACTGAGGAGCACAAAGTAAAGCTGCTCACTTTATAAATAAGTTTTAAAGATTCTGAAAAAGCTTAAAACGGCTTTTCTGGTTGCTTTTAAATGAGAATAATCTGTATTGATCTAGTGCCCCTTCATCTCTCTTCAGCTTGCCAGCAGAACAGCCATCTCTTCCTGCACCGTCTGCAAGAAACACTTCAGGACCTCCCAGATTTTTGTGGAGCACTTGCAGTCCCAGGAGCACAGACAGAAAATGGAGAAGGTATCTGTGTGATTTAAAACCATTAAACAACAAGGACGTATTTTCCCATAATTGAATAGATGAACTAAAATATTCATGCTGTTCACTAGCTCCAGGAACAGGAGGGCTGTGAGGCTTTAGGCAAGCTGACTGCCGTGGACACAGACGGCTTCTCGTTGGAAGAGGTGGAGGGCAGTGAGGTGGAGGAGGGAGAGGAGAGACAGATGAATGAACAGGTGATTTACATATCATTTGTTTTTGTCCCTTCAATAAGACAGTATTTGCATTTAAAAAGCCGGTAAGCTTTACATCCCAAGGTTTAACTAAACTCAACATCACTGTGACATAAGATCTGAAATAACAGAAATAATAGTACCTCACAGTTGGTGCATTTGTTATACTATAGTTGTTTACTGTGTCTCTGTTGACCTGCTACAGGATGACTGGTCCTCCCTTAAAGAAGTGACTCTAAAGGACATGGCCAGTGATGAGCAGTATGACTCAGACACAGTCTACGGTGAGTTACGACTAACTCCTGATTGATGAATAAGGGGCTGTTCACATGTTGTATCTAAAAACGCGTGGCAATGCCAGCCGTGCCACTTTTATCCTTTTATCCAAGGTTCTCGAGAGGTTGCGCTCCTGTTGCGCCTGCCGTTACTAAGCAACCAAAACCTGCACGCTGCGATGACGATGCTGAGGGAGTTGTGGTAATTTAGCAGGAAAAGCATCATTGACTAAACAAAAAAAAAAGATACATTTATTTCCAAGACTGTAAATGGTTAAATTTGTTTTTGTCAATTTGGCTTTCAACCGGATGTTGTGACATTGTTGGACGGAAAGGGTGAAGCAAGTAAAATAGTCTGTGGGACAGATGGTAAAGCTCTGGGTAGCCCTGCACTAAAATGATGAACTCATTCTCGATATATTTACCGTAGTCTGATATTTACGGAAGAAAGAAGATATCTACTGGTGATTGGTTGTTCCATGTCACATGACATGTGGCGCTGCTTTCCAAAAGTTGATCCATTTTTATCTCGGAGCGCAGCCGTCGCACCCTGAGAAACAGACGCATGGGAACACTTTGCGTTGCTCTCGCTTTTGAGCGCGCCTTCCTTGCATCTACATTGAAACATGGCATTTTAACAGCCTCTAATTCATTTTGTCGTCTTCCTGCATGTTCTTGTTGTTTGGATTTACTGATAACATTTGAGTGATGTTTATTCTTGGATTTCTTCTGCTGCAGGGTCCAGTTTTTTTGTTCCAGTAGCAGGTTTTATCTGCAGACTCTGCAACAAGTTTTACCACTTTGAATCTTCTGCCCTACACACCCACTGCAAATCCATGAAGCACTTCGAGAACCTCAAGGTTGGTATTTGATGACTTCACTCACCTTGTTTTTAGGGCTGTCCTCGACCAAAGAAATTCTTAGTCGACTGACATTCGTATGATTTTGTGGACTAATCGATGATTTGAATCATTGCTTTAATCGACAGATCTGTGAAACTGAGTTTCTCCACAAAGAATCCCACAAAAGCATCACTGTAAATCTTCTGATGGGCGCAGAAATTTCTTGGAAATAAGTCATTCAAGCATTGACTAAAGACATCTCAGTCGACTAAGACCAAATGACCGATTAGTAGACTAATGGACTAAGAGGGAACAGCCCTACTTGTTTCCACTACTAAAGAGAGTATAACTGATTATCTGTGGCCACTTTCTGACAAGTTTATTCGCTCCAAACCAGTTGATGGAAACACACCTTTGCATTTAATTTTTTGCAACATTTCAAAGTTCGTTTAACATTCGCTTGACAATTGAATGGAAACACGGCTTATGTGTGTTATCCTTGAGGAATGTCCATATAATATTATATTGTATTTGCAGTAATAGCCCTGTGATAGTCTGGCGACCTATCCGGGTGTACCCCGCCTTCGCCCAATGTCAGCTGGGATCGGCTCCAGCCCCCCCACGACCCTGAACAGTATAAGCGGTTACAGATGGATGGATATTTGCAGTAATGCAGTATTTTCTATGCTTTCTCTTCTCAGAAGTACAGAGAGTTAGTGAGTCAAAAGAAAGAAGCTGCTGAATCTTCCAGAGAATCTCTCCTAGCTGCAGACAGCCTCAGGCCTGTAACAGAAACCACCACAGACTGTTTGGATGAACATTCCCTCTCTGATGACACGGGTTTAGTGACGAACCCAGACTTCGAGCAACCCGTCGACACACTCACCGGAGTGAACACGCAGACAGAAAACCAGCAACAGGAGGAACAAGCAGAACCTGACCCAACCTCACAGGACTTAGTCAGCACCTCAGCGACCAGCAACACAGACCACGTCAAGGAGGATGAGACCACATCCCTGGCCTCTGTAGTTCCGGAGACCCCAGCTGAGCTGCCTCCTGATAGCAGAGAGGAGCCGGACTCAGAGCCAGCAGCTGCTGTTGAGGATGCTAATGAAGAGGAGGAAGAGGAGGAGAAGGAAGCTCCCGCTGTCCCAGCGAAAAAGAAGGCAAAAACCAAACGCAGGTCAGGGAGGGCCACAAACAGACGCTGAGTCAAAGATGAGATGTGGAAAGAGTGGAAACCTGGCACAATCGTAACCTTATGATAAGATGTGTCAGTATATGAAGAGGTGCTTTCATGAAACCGAGACCAAGAAGTGAACGGCCCTGCCTCTCTCCATGTTGGAACGTCTGAATTAAGCACACACCAACAAATAGGAAGAACGATGGTGAATCCCGGTGGAACATTATGCGATGCTCTTCCAGGGTGGGAAATTAACACCTGACAGCTATCACATACATGTTAAATCAGTGTGGGGTGGGTAAGTATCTAATATTGGCTCTCAGTCAGAGCATGATGTCTCCAGCCTCACCAGTAGATTACAGCCATCAAAATGAGATCATTATAACGTGTGTCTCACTCAGAACAAACCCTTTTCCTTCCAAATTTACAAATCTGTAAAAACTGCATTTATACTGCCTAAAAATAACACTTTTTTTAAATAAATGATTGGTTACCCATTAGAAAGAAAAATCACCTGGATACACATGCTGCGTCCCAATCCCATACTTCACACTAAAATCTAAGCAGGCTCTAGTCAAAATAAATACACTTTAAAAAAAATGTCACTCACACTATTCTGCCACTGTGCAAAAAAACTAAACTAAGATGATAAAGATTATACCAGCTTAACATCAGCATCTTAGCATTATCATGGTGAGCATGTCGGCATGCAGACTTGAGGATGTAGCTCAAAGCAGCACTGTGCTGAAGTACAACCTCACAGAATAATGAATTTAATTTATTATAGCACACTTTAAAATACAGCAAAACGTCAAGGTGCTTCACTTAAAGGACAAAAATCCTAATGCAGCATTAAAACAATTTTTAATTTTTAAATAATACACACATTAAAATAGGATAAATAAAATCATAGACACAATATTTCGAAACCAAAGTTAAAAGTGAATAAAATGACTATAAAAAAGGGGAAGGCATAGACTTGTTTGTATACTAACTGCAAAGACAGTATACTATGATAATTATACTGCATACAAGTAGAATGGGACTGGGACACACTGATTTATAATTGATAGAAGCTAAATGCCGATTTAATATAAACAGTATTTAAGTTGTAGTATGACATGATTTTGTATTTTTTAAGGTTACTACATCCACAATTGAAAATCTGATTTTTTTTTTTTTTTCCACTTTCTATTACTAACTATTGAAATCACTGTAACTGCTTCTGACCCCTAAATGAACAGCATCCAGGCTTTTTTTAATGAGGCTGGATGTAAGAAAAGAAGTGGGCTGGTAGATTTTCTATCTACTGGTCTGTGAAACCGGCTCACCAAAAAGTCAATTTCCCACCCTGTTGTCTTCAAGGATCAGGAGGTTGACTGACAGATTTAGCTGATTCTCTAGCTTTGCTAGATGAACGTTTGTTATAACTTAATATAACCCTACAAGTGGAGACATTTTCAACATTGCTAACCACGTAGCACATGCTTTTAGCGAGCTGAAATGTAGAATGTAACCAATTTAAGTATTCGAGAGGGGTGACAACTTTTGTTTAAAGAGAGTGTTAAAAGGGTACTTTGGCTTTGAGTGTTGAGAAATGCTGAACCTTGAATCTAACCACAGCTTTGTTCAGGACATTTTATTATACTGTTTTTTTTTTTTTGTTTTTTTTTTTCGACATTTTGGGTTGAAGTTGATGTCGTGTTTGGGGCACAAGAGTTGTCAGCAGCTGTGGCCTTCACACTGAAGAGTGCCGGAAATTGTTTTGTTTTTTTTGTAATATGAAGAGATTTGAAATGTGTTGGGATTCAACACAATCTGTAGGAGCTGAACACACCCGTCAACAAAATGTCTAATAACCCTTTTATATCTGCACACAGTCAAATGGAAAAGAAACCCTGTATTCTTGAAACGTTAAACAGGCTCTAAAATGAGAGCACAAAAGGCTGCATTGTCTGCATTTTTAAATTTAAAAGCTTGTTAGTCAACGCAGGTATCTGCTGCAATGAAGCTTGAAAGACTGTAAAGTTGTGTTTTTTCCTTCTTGCTTTCATTTCCATGGACTTACAGTGCCGTTAGTGGTAGTTGCTTATTTTCCTCCAATTTACCATTTTCGCGTTAAGATGTTTTATTTGATATACACTGGACAGATAGAATCACAGTTGAGTTTAAGGAGGAGGAGGAGAAATCATGAAGTGTCTGTTGGTATTTAATGTAGCAAATTGTCCTTGCAAACCTCTTGATTTTTAAGCAGCAGTCGCATACAGTAGATGATTCCAGTTACAGATTATACAAATGTGTAACTTTGGTTCCAGCATTTCAGCAGTCACAAGGCTTCATGATGACTAGTGAGCTGTTCTGGAAACATTTCATCCTCCATGTTAGAGAAGGATATTTAAAACCACAAAAGTGGTTGGCTGACGCATGTAGCAACAACTCCGGTAGTGATGGTGGCGACTGTCACATGATTAGTGCGGCGTCATGTTCCATCTGGAGGAACAAGACATTAAACCGAGAACAGGAGGGAGCAGGTGAGAGAAAGGGAGGACATGTAAAGGATAGGTTCAGACAAAGCTGTATGTTTCTTATTGTATTTTTATTCAGCTACTGACTAAATTGAGATGAACAAACAGGTGATGTTTTCTAACTGCTGGAAGTTTTATGGATTTTTGTTTTCTGTTTGGGGGCTCATTTTAATTTATATTAAAATGTCTGACAATTCCCACATTTTGTCGACTTCATTTTTACTTATTTTTGGCTAGTACTTAACATATACAAACACTTATCAGCTCACTTATCCTGAACAGGTTAATGAAAATGAACAGGACAGAAGATTGACATATAGATTTACAGTCATGCTGCAGATCAAACATTATAATACACTGGCAGACATCTGTATGATTGCATATTTACAGCTATTATAAAGCTGAACGTCGACACCAAATGGATCAGCATACTACCCAGATGTTCGAGTATGATCCTATTTGGCCATGAGAACAAATTCTGAAGATCATAGTAGAGTCCATCAGCATGTTGTTCTGGTTACTGTCATTGTTAAATTAACAATGCATCAGCTTTTTAAAAAACGTCTAATTTTATCCTGGCTTTAGAATTTGTTCTCATGATGTCCCACTTGGACTGGAACAAGGGGCGCAGCTTTTTAAACGCCAACACTTAGATTTCATAGTCCAAAAGAGACTTTGCAACTCGTCTAAGAAGCTGCTAAGTCCATAAACTTCAATCTGCTCAAGAACCAAACATCAGCACACCACAATTCAACAAAGAAGAAAAACTAGATTGAGTTCTGTGATGGAGGAGAAGCAAAATATCACACATCTGCTGATGGGGGTGTAAATTCAGAGAGGAATCAGATCAGGGTCAAGGGTCATTGGTCCAAAAGACAGAGGTTGGGAGTTTGAGTCAACTTTCATAAATATTTCCACCCCTGCCCCCCTCATCACTCATTTGCAATCCCCATCATTGTCCTCGTTCAGGTCTTCCTTGCTGGTTGAGGACGAGTCCCCGTCTGCAGGACATGGCTCCTCCTCCTGGGTCTCGGAGCCTTGCAGTTGGGCCCTGAACTCCAGCCGGGCTTGCCGGTTCGACTCCATCAGTTCGTGCAGTTTGCCGTTAAGTGAATCATTGCGATCTTCCAGGTCATCCATATAGGAGTTGATCTGATCCAGCATGGAGTTGATGGCTTCATACTCTGTGGACACACAGCAGAGAGATTAGTCTTTTCTGTCAGGCAAAGTAAACAGCTTCTATTGCAGATTAAAGACTTTCTGGTCTTTTACATAAAATATGTCATTTCTGATGTAAAAAAGAGATTGGTTTCCATCTTTATATCCCAGAAACACCCATTTGTTTGAACATGATTAATGCTGTCAAAATTGCAATTTGTTTTACTTCTCTAATTATCAGTAACTGTATGATTCAATGTGTAAATGACTAGCACAGACAGGCAAGAGGAAAACACCCTCAATCAGAGCTAGAGATGTACAGTTTGGTTTTCTGAAGCTTAGACAAATATTCAGTATCTTTCCACCCATATCAGCCAATCCCCAGCGTGAAATCATCTAAAAATCAGAGTAGATTTAACCTGTTAAAACGATTACTATATATAGGTAGTAATAAAGACAATACTTCAAGACAACTTCATAAACAATACAACTAAATCTCAAGAAATAAACAGTAGATTTATGTTGCTTTTGCTGATATATCTAAACATAATTATCATCCTATTTCTACAGTAATAAGCAGATCATCTTAATTTGAGGATTTGAACAAGGATCTCAAGCTGAACAGCAGAAAGACAGCACTGATATTATCTGGATGTAAATATTGAATATGCTCCACAGACATGCGAACAACACAACTGCTGTCAATTTGAGAGTCTAAGAGAGTCCCTCTAATGATATTACTGGGGCAGACGTAAGTCCAAAATTAAAATAGATAGATAGATAGATAGTAACTTTATTGATCCCGAGGGAAATTCAAGTTTCCAGCATCACAGTTCCATAGTGCAAAAACATGTTAGTAAAAAAACATTAATAAAGTTAGTAATACAAAGTTCAAAAAAATATACCAGATATAAAAATACAAGGAGATGAAGAAAACTGTAAAAACTTAATATAGTGCAGAGTAACAGCTGTGATACAGGACTATTAAAGTGAATATAGTGCAGAAGATACTGTTAAAATGAGAATAATGCAGAGTCCAGTGGCTTAGTCAAATAAATAAATAATAAATTAAACTTGCTTGGATGTAACATCTCAATCAGAAATCCCCTGAATTAAATAAGATGATTCAAAGTAAGTGTCACCTGACATCAAGTCAGAGTAGAGTAAATGCTGTAGTGTAGCATCCTGTGACTTCCTCTGCAACATGGATCACAGTGAATGATCACATTACAGCATTACCTTCGTCCTCGTATTCATCTTCGTCGTTGATAATCCCATCATCAATAGAGATGTTGGGATCCCCGTTTGGTCCAGACATTATTTAATGTTAAATCTCCACGTGTAAGACTTTACTACAGAGAGAGTTAGCTAGCTGGCTTGACAGTAGTCGTATTTGTTTACTGAAGCGGTGAATTATGGGAGAAATGTGGGCGGGGTTTTAGGTTCTTAGCAAAGACTGTCATAGTAGTAAGAAAGAGCACTCACTCTGTACAGATAACCCGATCTCTTAATACATCCATGAGATAACCCGATGGATAGTTGAGTGAAAATACCTTCAATGCTACACCGCAGAAAATCTTAAAAGCATTTTTTTGTATGTTATGTCATTAATGACCGTTTTGGAGCAAAGTCCGGCCTTTTCATTTAAATTTTCTCCCGTCTCGCCGCAGCTTACTTTGTCGACCTCATTTATGGTTTCTAAAAATACGAACAGAGTGGGCAGCCTTTTATTTTCCTGTTCTCTGATTCCGAGCTGTCAGATGTTCAGTCAGCTGACTAGACGCACTGTTAGCACCACACTGTAAGCCAATTACCGAGTATTAATGACTCTATAGTCACTTGTATGTGTTAAATTATGTACTTATTGACTGTTTTATGGTGTTTTTTTGTAAATACCTTTATAATTTGAACTATTTATTGATAGATTCATATTTCATTTGTAAATTCCTTACATAATTCTTCTTTTTATTGCACATTAAAATGTCAAATAATTAAATACTTTGTAATTTTGTATATTTATCCATAGATTAATAAATCAATTTGTAAACACATTTATTAATGCCTATTTTTATTATACAATGAGTTATTAATCAATTAAATGCTCTATTACTATTTGTGTTCCTCCATACACTTGATCTTACTATGTTTAATGACACAATAACTACAGATATTTATGAAAACCTCAAGCTTTATTCGGTTTACTTAAATAGATTGAATCAAAGGGTTGTGTATGATAAATACCGTGATGAATGACTTTATCCTTTCGTCTAAGCCAAGGGTCAGCAACCTTTACTATCAAAAGAGACATTTTAGGCAAAAAATAAATAAATAATAATAATCTGTCTGGAGCCGCAAAACATTTGAGCATTGTGATGAAGGTAACACAGTTTATAGTCTAAGTATATAGTATATAAATCCAATGCAGTGAGGGCCAAAGTGCAAATGTACTATGGAGTATTAGGGCCACATAGAGGAAAAAAAACATCTGAGATTTCGAGAATAAAGTCATAACTTAAAGGGACTATTTGTAACTTTCAGAATTGCTTGTTAACAGCGACACCTGTGGCCGTTAAGTCAATGAAAGTCAGCGTGAGGCTCGCGCTTTGCTTACTCTAAATAGACATGAACAAGCATCGGTCAAAACAGTTAGGCGACACACATCAGCTAAAACCACAATATCACTTTATATTTCAGCTGCTTGGCAGTAATGTTAGCTGACCAGACGAAGGTCTCTCCATGAATCAATGCTGATCCTAGTATTGGTTTTTCCTGCTTCAGCCTCCGGGGCTGAAGCAGCGGGGTAAAAAGGGGTAAAAAAGTCAGAAGTTTACAAGAAAAAAGAAAATAACACGTTAAATTATTACTTTATATTATGACTTTATTCTTGTAATATTATGACTTTATTCTCATAATATTACGAGAAAAAAGTCAGAAGTTTATGAGAAAAAAGAAAATAACACGGAAAATTACTACTTTATAATATTACGACTTTAATCTCAAAATATTACGACTTTATTCTCATAATATTATGACTTTTTCTCATAATATCCCGACTTTTTTCTCATAATATTACAACTTTTTTTCTCATAATATTACAACTTTTTTCTCATAATATTACAACTTTTTTCTCATATTACAACTTTATTCTCATAATATTACGAGAAAAAAGTCAGAAGTTTACGAGAAAAAAGAAAATAACACGTAAAATTACTACTTTATATTATGACTTTATTCTTGTAATATTATGACTTTATTCTCATAATAATACGACTTTATTCTCATAATATTATGACTTTATTCTCGTAATATTATGACTTTAGTCTCAAAAATGTTGCAGACCCCTGCTCTAAGCTGATCTTCCTCTATGTGATCAGTGGATGGCGCCATCAAATCATCATGCAACCGAGACTGCGCCTTCCACCCACGTGTGATCATTTCCTGTCAAAGAGTGTGACGTGATAAACACACTGAGATATCTTGTTTTGAAGTGTTTTGAAGCGATGGATGAATTACCTGCGGACCTCAAAGCCTTCCTCCTCAACCACCCGTTCCTTCAGCTTACAGATGACAAAAAGGTTTGCGAGCTAATGACATCACATTACACTGAACACTGTAGTACCATGTGATGCTAGCCGTGTTGCTAATGCATCACATGTAGTGAAGTGTTGTGATGGCCACATGTGTTCACTGAAAAACCTGTACATGATCATCATGTTTATGGCTGCACTGAGCTAAATGACACGAGTAACACGACCATTATGGGATCTAATGTTGTTGTTTTGCAGATCAAATGCACTCTGAATGGCCATGAGTTCCCATGCAACGTGACAGAGCTGCAGAAGTTCACTAAAGGGAAGAAATATGAGAAGCTGAGTGCTGCAGCAGAGTTCAACTACAGCCAGTATGAACCACACATTGTTCCAAGCACAAAACAACCGTAAGAAGATATACCATTTTGCAAGAGAAACACCTTCCTCATCTTACTTGTATCAGTGGCAATACTTGTTAAAGAAATGGGCTGAATGTGTGAAGCTAATCTGCACTTGTGTAATGCTTTTTTTCTCTGATGCATCCTGTCTGTTTTCCAGCAAGCAGCTCTTCTGTAAGCTGACCCTCAGACACCTCAACCGGCAGCCACATCATGTCCTAAGACATGTTAATGGGAAACGCTTCAAGAAGACCCTCTCCAAATGTCAGTGCATTTCTTCTCTACATGCATAGCACTTTGTTTTGTTTACATACCTAGTGGGTATGTCTTTTGAACTGTGGGGATGTTCTACAACCCAAGACTTGTAGTGTGAGAAAGGAAATCAAAGCTATCAGGAGTATATCTGCTGATAAAAATGTATTTCCGTGGTATCACTTTTCTGCTGAATTTAATCGTTCTGAATCTGCTCTACCAACATTTTCAAACATGTTTTGGGATTTTGTTGAATGCAGTAAATTAGAAACACCAGAATCATTTTAAATATATCTATTTTAAATTATTTTTTTAAAAGGTAGTGCACATGCTTTGACCGTGCATGCAGCCTGTTGCAGTTGCTCCTGCTCGTTTTCTTATTTTTTCTTTATTTTTTTGTAGTATTATGTACATAATTTACATTTTGCATACTCCTTTATTTCTATTTTCTTACATTTCTTATCAATCAATCAACATTTACTTGTATAGCCCTTTACAATAACCAAAAGGTACCCAAAGTGCTTTATATTAACATCAAGAAATAACAGGAATAAAAACACAACATATCATAAAATCATAAAAAGGTACATAAAAAGCACAGGGAAAATGTCACAGCGCTACTAGGTATTAAAAGCCTATACAAGTTTATACAAGAGCAACTGTAACGCCCCAATTTCCCCCCGGGGATCAATAAAGTATTTTTGATTCAGATTACCAAATATAATAACACTGCCATCTCCACATCATCCAAGCAGTTATCTAGTCGCAATATTCTCATAAAGTTTTGATTTCAAACTGATGGACTTCAACATCTGTTTCAGATTTACACTGTAGTATTGCTTTAGTTCTTATCAGTGTACCTTGGTCCTTCAAAACAGCTTACTTTTATCACGCCATTCTTCACAGAGCTATAATGTTTGCCCAGCAGTGACACATTCAGAATTAAATCTGGGAGGTCACATCTTTTTACAATTTGGAAAGGACACCACCCAGATTGGAAACAATTACAATGACCTATCTATCCAGAGGTGTGAACTTAAGTTTCAACTTTTTGTTTGAACCAATCTGACAGCATCCAATCAAGTTGCAGGAGAGAACCATGAAGAACTAACGATATGTTAGTGAGCATCATTTGGAAAAAATAATACCAAAGATAATTTTGTCTATGTAAAAAAACTATGCTGCAGTGAACACAAAATAATTGCAGTATACAAAACGTAGAAAATTACAGATGGAGATGCAAATGGCATTACATTTGGTGAAGGGCGCATCACGGCTTCTATTCAGAGTTATGACTTTGGACTTGTGTGCAAAGACTTGAGACTTACTTGGGATTTGCAAAACAATGACTCGGTCCCACCTCTGGTAGAATCAATATGCAATGCACCTTACTGATGTGACTCTCTCGTTCCTGCTCTAGATGAAGAGTGTGTGAAACAAGGGATTGAATTCCTTCCAGCCCGACTCAAACAGAAAAGGCCCAAAGACATCGGAGAGGAGGTCAGTCGGGGGAGGCCCTCAAAACACGTCAACAACTCGTGGGAACCGTCATCCAGCGACGACGACCACAGTGACTCAGAGGACAGCATGAGTGACCTCTACCCTTGTCAGTATCCCAAGTGCACACACACTGTAGACCTCTTTGTCCACTTTTTTATTATGGTTGTTATGTCTTAACTGTGTGTCATGGAGGTCTGCAGGATTTCACTCCAGGCAAAACCTAGTGAATTTACTGTCTGTCAGAAGAGTGGCTTGCAGGATGGCAGTTTTACTTTGCTGTAACACTGTCGTATTTCCCACAGCCTCGATGTTCACTATTAATAAAGAGGCGGAGGAAAGTACGGAGGCTGCCGGGAAAGAGGTGGAAGACGACTTCCAGACAGATGAAGAGGAGGAAGAGGAGGAAATGGAGGTGGATAAGCAGGTGCAGCAGAAACGCAAGAAGGTCTGTAGAAACCTGAAATCCCTTCTAATTGTGTGTGTGTGGAAGCCAATCAGTGTTAAAGCTGCAGTGAGTAGATTTCAAGCAAATATGATTTAAAAAAAGTTATTTTTATAAAACGGTTGCTATATCCTGACAGTAATGCATGAGACACGTAATCTGAAAAAAATGGCATCCTAATGCTCCTAATGGCATCTGCGAGATTGCACAGACCGGAGGAAAACAACCAATCAGAGCCAAGCTAGAGCCTGCCGTCTCTAAGCAGCTGTCAATCACTCACGAACTCCAACCAAACAGTCAAACTAGGCAGCGCTGATCAAATATGAATCAATATTCTGTTACTATAATGTCTATTTCTCTCCTCAAATGTTTCAGAAACATCTTGTAGTGTACTGTTTAGCTGTAAAATGAGAAAGTTTGTGATCCAGCAGCCATGTTGAGATCAGTTGAGAAAATACCAAGCGCGGGCCACCAGCCAGAGCACAGCCAATAGGAACGCTCTCTCTCTCTCTGAAATGACCTGTGATTGGCCAAAGTCTCCCGTCACAGGCTAGATTTTCTAAAGACTGAAAACAGAGCCATGAGGAGGAGCAGGAGTCTAGTTTTCTCTCAGAACTCTTGGATTACAATATGCTGAAAGGTTATTATGGAATTTTTGCCCAATGATGCCACAAATATCCTGCCTACCCTCACTTTAATAGCTGGCACTCATGACATTTTGTTCATGCCTTCGTATTTCTGTCTTTCAGGTACAGGGCGGTGGTTTTCAGAAGAAATTCAGAAATAACCACTGGAAATCGGGGCGTAAGAAACAAGGAAAAGTGCCAAATGGAAAATAAAAAGCAAAACCATATACTTATTTTTATACCTGGTGATTTGGTCGGGGAGCAGCACCACACTTCCAGTTTGGAGAGTAGTATTCCTATGTCTGAATCAGCCTGACCTTTTGTAAAGGTGAACATCCATTGGAGTTTTCATATTTTCTGCATATGAACGGTTGTCTGTTTTTACGGGTTGTGATGTTACACAGTTACAAAGAGGCTGGTTTACGCAACAAGGAAAATGTGTTAGTTGCAGTAAACACATCATGTTGACTGGATGAGTTGTATTGTCTGGTTTGCAACCAAGTGTGTTAGAATGAAATACAACTCAATTTGGATTTGCAAACATTGTCCGTGTCTCGATTTTTTTATCATCATTGCCCATATAATGGATGAAAAGGAGGAGAGACTTTACAGACTGCAACTATTGCAGGATTTGAACCTAAAATCATTTGACAGAAAAGTGCTATTCATAAACAGCATTATATAAATTGACAATTTTCTGAGAAGAAAAACGGTGTAGCCTGACATGCATCTAGTTTTTATTATCTGTATTATTTTATCCATAATTACTGGGGGAGTGTAGATATTTCTCACACGAGAGGACTACATAAGTAGCTGAAGGGACAGCATAGAAAAGCAACAACCTGACTTCGCAGTAGCAGGTAATTGCTGATCTAGCTGACAAACGGTTTTGACAGCTACATCAGCAATTGCATCGCAGACTGTCAAGAAGCTTTTATGCTGCAGATAACAGCTCTTCCAGTGCCTTAGTAAACGTTTTCACCCAGGATGGACAGATTTTGTCTGCAAAAAAAAACCATCAAATCGAGGACAGTCATGACCCTGTGGCTCCAAACAGTCACTGCAACACATTATTACTGACTTATTGTTCTAATTTAATGTGTAAGTTACACTTCTGAAATATCTTGTGCAACTTTTTTCTTCTGAGCCGTCGGCATCGTCTGTTTCTTCTTCCCTTTGCCTCTCTGTAAATGTTGAGGGTGAGTCATGCTTATTGTGCAAAATATTTTACACATTTAAATAACATCAGCTGGCATGGTGTACACTGAACCACTGCTTGTGAAAATACCACATTTTTTTCCTGCTTGGCTAACGGGAAGCGTGCACAAATTTAAAGACTTTGTCCGAGTCTTTGGTCTCGACATGTGGCCGCTTTTACACCTCCATCCCATCTCCCTTCACATAGCTCTGCTCTCTCGTGTTCATCATCCTCTCACCAACATCAGCTCAGTCAACAGTTAGCTGAAGGCAACATTTTAATCCATTTTTAGCATTAATGTTTATTAAGTAATTGACCTTTGTAGATGAGTGACAAAAGAAGGAGTCGTCTCTCTACCAGGATGATGATGTTGCCCTCATCCACAGGGCACGAGGGGTCACTGAGTGGTTTGATGAAAATGATTTGAGTCATATGTTGTGGCCTTCACATTCACATGACTTCAACTGAACACTTACAGTATGGGAAATTATGGACAGACATGTTAGACAGAGCTCTCCATCACCATCATCATCAAAACCCCAAATGAGGGATCATCTTTTTGTTCATGCATCCAGTAGAGTTTCAAAGAAATAACCCAGCCCCAACACCTTCCCAAGACACTTAAGGTTGGTTTTCCTTTACTCATCTGTGAATGCACACTGTTGTTTTTGGGCAGTTGACATATTTTGTTTGTCTAGTTGTAGAAAAGTGTGAGGATTAAGTTGTTCAACACAGTAGGTAAATTGTCCTGTTGTAATTTTGCAGGCTGAAGGCAGTGTAATGTTGAAGATTCTGTGTTTGTTTGTTGGACCTTGTTTGTCTGTTTGACTAGTACATAGAATAAACAAATAAATAGCTCGCAGTAAGTTGAGTAGTACAGCTCAGAGAAAAAAGACTGCCATTTCTTTTTCATTCATTCATTTGTGCATTCAGTTATTTCATTTACAACACAATAAAGTGCATTAAAATTCGGATTTAATCATGATATATATAATTTGAATGCACTTCAGGATCAGAATTAGGTTTATTGTGAGGTAGGTTTTCACATACATAATAAGGATATCAGTATCTTCGTGCATATGACAACAAAAAAAAAAAAACAAGTATTCAAAAAATCAAGAATCACCACCTGAGGTAACGCAGGGAACAGACCAGTGTTTATATAGAATACTTAGAGCTGCAGCCATGAAGCAAATTACAAGGAACTGGTTAAAACCCTTAAGTCCTTAAATTCAAAGATGGAAGGAAACAATACAGGAAATCTCAGAAATGGAGAGAATAACTTATATTCTGTCTCTTCATTTCTGACTCTATAAGAGTGGGTGAGATATAAAACAAAGATTTGGTGTAGGAAATTGCACAGATAAAATAGAGTTAGAAATGAAGAGTCAAAGTACAAAAGGCAATGTTTTAAGTTAGTTATTAGTTGTTGGATTATAAAATGGTGAATAATGTGGATCAGTATTTCCCAAAACCCAAGATGACGTCCTCAAATGTCTTGTTTTGTTCACAACTCAGAAACCAGAAAATATTCACATTTAAGTAGCTGGAATCAGAGAATTTTGACTTTTATTTCTTAAAAAATGAATCAAACTGATGAATGGATTATCAAAATAGTTGGCGATTAATAGATAAATAAATTATATTATAAATTACAAATAAATTATTAGTTGATAACTAATCGATTAATCGTTGGGGCTCTAAGGAGTAATCTGGAGGGGCAGAGCATTATATACAGAATGACCTTAATCTCTTTTTAGATTTTTTTTTAAATTTTATAGAGAAACGTTAGTGAAGTTGTTGTGATAGCATAAATAATCAGTACTGATGTTGCAAATAGGAGCTATGAAAGAAACTACCTGAGTAGTCTTGTCTAAAAATGGATTCAAAAAAACATTGTGTGTGTTGCATTTACTTACTAAAACAAAGTAAAAACTTGCTCCACAAGTAGCATGTATCTGCCAAAGTACGAAAGGGGATGTTTTAAGTGGATGAAATATGAGGCCGGAAATTAAGTAATGAAATTACTTGCACTCAGATTAACAGAATGATTTATTAATGAGCAGAGGCTGATCTTGGGCAAACAAACATAATCGATAGGCGTACACAATATGCACATCTTGGAGGAGGAGAACACATGCATTGCTTTTTTATGCTGTTTTTCTTTTTCTGTTGTTTTTTTCAATTTTTGTTGCATGTATGTATTTGTAAGTATGGGTGTGAGTGTTAATGTGTGAAAGAAAAAAAAATGCAAATATATATTGACATTTTGTGGATGTATAATTCATTAGTATGTATAATTCATTATTCAGTAGTTTGCAATAAAAGTATTTAAAAAAAGTCAAGAATCATAAATAGAAATAGAAAAAAGAGTGTTACAATACAAGTACTTCAAATATATCAAAGATATGTAAAATATATCTGTTTTAGAGTATAGTGAATAGTATATTATAGTATAGTGTTGTCTTCATCATGTTCTTTATATTACGGATTAATAGACCAAATAATAGACATTTTAAGACACAATTAGAGGAATGCACATCTGTCAAAAAAAGTGTAACCATGTATAAAAGCTGCATGGGTTAACCTCCATGACAGTATACAGCGTGTACATGGTTGTGCATGATCATATTTTACAGATTATGGTTGGAAATTAATTCAGGTGAGTTAGAGGGTATATTAATGTGCTTATTTCTTGTGTAAAAAGCCTCTAACACCGCTGGTGAGCTGTGTCAAGAGCCCTGTTCGGATCAGTATACGTGGCATCCAGCGGTTGCAGCAGTGCCATGTAGGGGGGCTCCTTCTCTCTCGTCAAACCGCGGGGCATTGTGGGGCGGAGGCGGCCTTTCTCTGTGCGTCTGGCCGATCAGGACATCTTCAAGTAAATAAGGTTTAACCGGGAGGAGGAGCAGACCGAGAGCAGCCGGAGATTACAACCAACACATCACTCACTGTGTTGCGCTTCAGCCTCACTCATTAAAACAGCTTTAATAATACACCAACATGGGGCAGGAGGATCTCATGAGCACGGCGGAAGACGTGGCGGACCAGGTAAACTTCAATATGTTTATAGCACGGCTGTTAGCAGGCTAGCTGCTGGTAGCATGCTAGCTGCTAGTTGACTAGTTTGTGTGAGAATGAAGCTAGCTGCTGTTAGCATGCTAACAGCTAGCTAACTAGTTTGTGTGAGAATGAAGCTAGCCGCTGTTAGCATGCTAGCTGCTAGCTGACTAGTCTGTGTCAGAATGAAGCTAGCCGCTGTTAGCATGCTAGCTACTAGCTAACTAGTTAGTGTGAGAATGAAGTAGAAGTGTTTCATCCACCATTGTGACTATTACAAGTCCACAATAGCTATCTGATACATTAACGTGACCTGTTATCAACAGCTGTAGCTGATTTACACGTGTTTTAATTCGCATTAGGAAGGTTTGGTGCTGTCATGTGTGTCCAGATGGATTAGCTAGCACTATTAATTCACACCCACAAAACGAAACTGACATCTGTTTGGAGACAACCAACCGAGACAACAGGTATAAATGTGGATTGCTGCATTATTATAATGCCAGCTTGTTGGGTTGTCTCTGTATCCACCTGGTTTATTAACAGTATCTCAGCCAGCCATCAGTTGTGAAATCACTCAGCTTAGCCTCCAAGTTGTTGGCTAACACTTGTTTGTCATACTGTGTTTTAACGGCATTACTGGTGGTTTAGTGTTGCATAGTATCTCTAAGTTGGAGAAGCATCAGGTTTTCCTAAACTTAGCATCTGCTTGTGGCCTTGACAGAGCTGCCCCCCACCACACAACTCACTCAAAACTGACCATGAACATTACCTTCACTGTCTTATACATGCTACAGCTGCATTTCTGTAGTTACTAAGGGTTTGCTGTACTTGTATGACTACAGGTAATGCACTGATTCATAAGAGGTGAGCTGATGTCAAGATCAGATTTCAGGTCTGCCTGTGACACCATGTCCCTGTGTCGACTGTAGAAAAAAGCCCCAGATATTTGGTTTTGTGTCTTCTGTCCTTATGAAAAGTTACTTGCTCGTAAGAGGCGTGTGTGTGTTGTAGTGTTGTGTGTTGAATTCATGGCCTTGTGTTTTGGCAGGACATGCCAGACTTTTAATGTTCTCCTTGGAGGAGTACTGTCAGGTTACACTATGTCCCGAAGTGTGTGTATGTGTGTTTATGACAGCTGTGTTGACTGAACTCAATCCTCATGACAAAAACTGTACATCTGTTCCCTGATCTAATTACAACTGATTGATTTATACACTCGTAACACAAGTGCTGTGTGTTGTAAAACATTTGGAAAAGGGAACCTGAAATATCTTTCTTTGTAACAAACTGTCACTCTCCCCTCACTAAGGGGTCCCGAGCTAACATGTTACTTGCATATTACTCTACAAAATGGTCTATTTCTAGACTGTTGCAGGGACCTCGGGCTTGTTCGCATTGGCTCCCAGGTCGTCCATTCATGTCCCACATAGCAGTCATAGTGGGAGTTGGTGGACGCTGATAGGCTGCCGAGGTCTGACAGTGCTGATGTGGACCGCTCAGTAGGCGGGGAAGGGGCAGGTCACAGCACTTCTACTGTGTCACTGTACTATCTGAGGATTCGTTCATGAATTATGTTTGAGAGAAGATTGTATGGTACTTACTTTTCTCGTAGTAATAATACAATAAGCCATTGATGGTTTTAACAGGGACGAACAGCCCTGTTATTGACTTGAGATTTGTGAACTTCCACCCTGCACATGTATTGCCTTTTTACACTTTTGAAATCAATTCATTATGTTCAAATACGCAGTTATATTTGCAGTAAGTTAGTCAGTGCTTGAATATTTAACAACATGAGTAATAGGGTCGCAATTAACGATTATTTTCATTTTTGATTAATCTGTCGATTATTTTCTCAATTAATCGATTCGTTGTTTGGTCACATTTTAAGTGAAATTATAGAGGAAAAAAGAAACAATTAGGCCTAGCCTATATTGCAATAGAAACAATATAGAAAAATATATACGATAGGCATTTTTATATCATTTTGACGATATATATCGTCACATTGCCCAGCTTTAATCCGTATTAATGTTTCAAATGGCAGTTATGTAAGAAACTCTCTGACTAGTCTTGTCTAAAAATGGATAAAAGATAAACAAACAGAAAAAAACATTATGTATATTGCATTTACTTACTAAAGAAAAGTAAAACACTTGCTCCACAGGTAGCATGCGTCTGCCATAGCTTCAGGTAGCGTACTCTTCCGCCTACTGTTCAAAGAGTAGCGGGTCAGATTACTATTGGGAGGCTTTAGTTTTGCCTTAGGTGTGTGAATATTTTTTGTTGTTGTGACAGTGTCTAATTCAGTTGTCAGGGTAATGGGAGGGGATTGTTATGTATTGTCTTCTCATTTCTGTGAAAACAATAAAAGAGTGTATTTAAAAAAATAATATTATTGGGAGTCTTTAGGGGATTAACCAAAGACTTGTTGAAATTCAGTTATACGTGTTTCATCTTGGTGACCCAGTAATGTTGTTTATCAGTTTCTCAGGAAAGCCTCAGAAACCACATCCTTTGATTGCTGCTCTTTGCACTCACAAGCCATCCTTGTTCTTGTCAATCATTGCTCCTCTTCTTTCCCTTTGTTGTCCAGTTCCTGCGGGTAACCAAACAGTACCTGCCCCACCTGGCGCGTCTGTGTCTCATCAGCACCTTCCTGGAAGACGGCATCCGCATGTGGTTCCAGTGGCATGAGCAGAGAGACTACATCGAGGCTACCTGGAGCTGTGGCTACTTCCTGGCCACGTGCTTTGTGCTGCTTAACCTCATAGGACAGCTGGGTAAGTGAGCGGGAGGCAACGCACTTTGACAGGTTACAATCCGGACATGAGATGAGTTAACTCAGATTTTATTGTAGCAGGAAGTAACATGTTTTTGTAGCTTTACTGGGTGGTGTGTGATGCACAATCTGGTAACAGCAAAAAGGAGTGAGTCAAATTGCTAACAAAAGAAGATAAAATAGTTAAAACTGTTCGTGTTTGAAGTAGACATCGTTATGGATATGGAAATTCATTTGTGTCAATCTGAAAATTTGAAATTGATTCATGATTCAGGGCTTGTGTCTTGAGGAGACCGACAGCCTAAACTGTACACGTACTGCTACGTTCACAGCTGTAACGTTAATACTCGCCATCAGTCCATCACACACACGCTCCCTCGCTCTCTCTGTCTGTCTCTCTCTATCGCCCGCACATGAACAGTCGCTAACGTTAAGCAAGTAACCGAAGTGGGGAGGGAATTTAGGCTTACAATTCACTGGCGGAAACCCTGAGTGTGCTCAGTGCGTTTCAGCCCCATTGTGTCTACAGTTTGCAGAAGGTTGTGTAAGAGATACAAACACATTGAACTTCACTTGTGGGTTATAAACCGTCTTGCTGATTAGAGGGGTCAGGGGAGACTGACGAGACTTGTTGAAGGAAGCCGAGAGGCAGCCCACTTGTCCACAAATCAGTTAGATATTGCAGTGTATGCGAAAACGCATCCCTGAGCTCCTTGAACTTTGAAGCAGATGGGCTGTAAGAGCAGAAGTTCGCACACTGATGAAAACATCACCCAAAATGTAGCAGAAGACGGAAGATAATGTGAACTAGATGTCAGGTTTTGTTCTTGTCATGTGAGAAGGTATTATCAAGGTATTAAGGTATACCAGGGTATTTAGAAATCCAGAAGGAATGATTGTCCCTCAAAAATACAGACACTCCTCTCTAGGGCTGACATGCATGCTTCAAAGCTTCGACCGTTGCCATGGTATTCAAATGCTTTTCTGTTTATATATAAGTATGTAATATTAATGTATAAATCCCCAAATAGCCCATGAAATAAGGAATAATCCCATAACATTCATTATTCATATTCAACATTCATTATTGTTAGTTATTCTCAGACAGATATCGCTGTTTGTTGTATGTAGAGCACTGTCCCAGGCACTGAGACGGTGGAAATGGAGACAGACAGAAGAACATGTCAGTCTGCTGCACCGCACTGCGAAGCGAAGCTTTAAATGCCTTTGAATATTACTCACTAAAAACTGGTATTCAGGACAGCCCTACTCCTCTCTCCATTAAACTGATACATAGTTGCTGTGTTGAGGTGATGGGTTGTAGTGCACAGCACGCGCCACCAGAGGTCAGCCTGTACTGGTGCAACAGGCAGCTGAGCTGAGAAAGATCCCAACTGTGAGTGGTGGGGATAACGTTAAGGACTAGATATGGAATCATGAAAATATTGCAACATATAAATAAGAAGGCAATACAGGCACTCCAACAACTTAGACTAAAAGGCAACAAGAGAAGGAAATATTAAAAATTCTTTATTATAGTGGTTAAATCGTTAAAAAAGCCAACATGTTTCGATCCCTGTAGGTCTTCGTCAGGGCTGAGTACACAGAGCAACCAGTTACCAGCTATAAAAAGTCTTGTGGCTAATAAAGCAGTACCCACAACACAGTGTGACTGCCCTCTGAATATGACTGAAACTATAAACTATTGTACTTTTCTGCAAAAAAAAAAAAAAAAATTGAATTGAAATGTGTTGTTTTACTCAAATTAAATTGTCTACGTGGCCCTAACAAAAAAAAACATTTTTATAGCTCATGTTGGCATTTGTCATTGTAAAAGAAGAAAATGAAAAATACGTGTGTTGCAGCCATAATGAACATCACTTTGTTGTGTGTGTCCTAACAGGTGGTTGCGTCCTCATCCTCAGTAGAAATTTTGTACAGTATGCCTGCTTTGGACTATTTGGCATCATAGCGCTACAGGTCAGAACTATCACATTATAATGCCATTTTTAATGTATACAAGCAATATCTTTGTATCTGATCTGGATTGTCTTTTTCTCCACCAGACTGTTGCATACAGCATTTTATGGGACCTCAAATTTTTGATGAGGTGAGTGTCACTCTGTTTGGATTTAGTTTGTGCTTAAAAAAAAACCCCACAATAACCCTCCGTAAACAAATTAACTTCAGTTTATTGGAATATTTGTATCAGGTTGCACCAGCTTATTGACTCTCAAACATAATCATTTATTACCAAATCATTGTTTCAGTCGTCTGATTCAAGTATACGTACAAATGTGTGTTATAAAAGGTGTGAGGCAGTTTGCAGAAGTCTGAAGCAGTTAAATGAAAACTTTGCTGTTAAATTTTGAATTTCACTGCTTATGATCAGAGATTAGAACCAGCTTGATTCATTTGACAGCATGCAGTGTTTTTTCTGCAGCAGTGGACATTTTAATTTGGTATGGTAGTAAATGAGAGAGCCTCTCAGTTGTCAAGCAGACACCAACAATTACTGTGAGCAAGACCTGTGATTTATTTAAACATCGACAGGCAGACAGATGAGTCATAGGCCGTCAGACAAATCCCTTAAATACAGTTCTGCATTGTAGTTTTGCTGTTTCTGCAATCTGTGTGTTTTAATTCATGTGATGTTGGTTGTTAGTATAAATCCAGAGTAAACTTAATGCTGAAAGACAGTTTTCTGCTCGTCTGAAATATTCATCCTCTCTCCTCCCCCAGAAACCTGGCCCTCGGAGGTGGTCTGCTCCTGCTGCTGGCCGAGTCTCGTTCGGAAGGAAAGAGCATGTTTGCTGGAGTCCCCTCCATGGGAGAGAGTTCGCCGAAGCAGTACATGCAGCTGGGTGGTCGAGTACTGCTAGTGCTCATGTTCATGACTCTGCTGCACTTTGACTCCAACTTCTTCTCTGTGAGTACCAACAATAACCTTCATTTAACACAGATGGATATTTCATCATTAAGTTAAGTCCAATGTTACGCCACCACGTACTTACGGACAGCGACATAATCTAAAGCAATTAGATTTAGACTTCAATAAAAAAGTCAACATTTTGGGAAATACACTTATTTGCTTTCTTGCTGAGAGTTAAATGAGAAGATTGAAGCCATTCTCATGTCTGTATACTAAATATGCTAAGCTAATATAATTTGCTATAATTGGTATAAAGACTGGAAGAAGGGGGAAACGGCTAGCCAGTAGTTTTGAATTTGAATCTGAATCTGATACCTGAATTTGGATATATGCTGATATGGATAAATTTCCAATATAAAAGCTCTTTTTCCATAAAATTTGCATTGCATTGTAATTTTACATTAAATTGAAATGTATTCCAAAGCAATTTATTTGAAATGTAAGTAGGTTTCACATAAAACAGGTATAGGAGTGCAAATTGCTATGGCAAATCCTTTTTAATGTTTGGAAAACTAGAACAAATCAAGTGTCCAGAAATGATCAACTACTAGTAGATTTCTATGCATTAATTCAAAAGTAATAAGAATTTAAAAGAGGAGTGCAATGGTAACTCCTTCATAAGGTTTAAACAAGTGACTATTTGAAATAAAAGTGCAATAACTATGTAGAGAAATAAATATCTACACATTACACGTCACACTACAACATTTTTTTTTTTAAAGTAAAAAAAAGGTTAGTGTGTGGTGTGACCATGGATGTATTAAGAGAACTGGATACAGCGTTTGGCCACTATGAAAGTTGGGATCGACGACCGGCACTCTTCCTGGGGGCTTGGGTGTGACCAGATGTTTTTATACACTCAAATTAATTTTGATCAAGTAATAAAAAGAAAGGCCAGAGGTCTTTTTGTGTTGGATGTTGAATAAAGGAAGTGGTGAGAGGAGAGGTTGCCATGCAGAGTTAGAAATCAATATATACTCAAGCTAGATTATTAATGCCTGCTAAAAGTAGCCTAAATGATGAATGGTTTATTGATAGCACTGCGAGTGACTCTCACCGCCCGTTTAAGAGCCGAAAGACCATCACTGTGATAAAACAAACGGCAGGTTGTGTTAGTTTTTACGCGCACACTAGTTGAGTGTTTGAATGAATCTTTACTGAGAGCACTGCGAGTGGCTCTCACTGCCTGTTTAACAAGCCGAAAGACGTCTCTGTGATAAAACAAACGACTGGCCGGCCGTGTTTGCCCGGTTGAAAGCCGGAGGACCTTTGCTGTGAAAATACAAACAATAGTAATATGTTGTTTATCATGTTTGCCTCCTGTTCTGGGCCTGGAGCAGCCACTCAACCTGCCGTGCTTAAGATGCTAGCGTTGCTAACTAGCTTTTTTGCAGCTGTAACACGGGCGGAGGGACATTCTCCACCATTATTACATATTTATATGGATTGGTACGTGGATCTCATCGGTCCCATCTCTAAATCAAATATACTATAATCACAGCCATGCGTTTTCCAAAGTGTACCACAACATTTCAGCTTTTGAGTTCTATTCATTTTAGTACAGCAAGTCTCTGCAAATTCATTTTCAGACTTGAAATTTGTCAGTCAGTATCCCACCTGTGTGAAGTGATGATCACCTGCTGTAAAGTGCAAATGTTCAACCACCTACATTAACACTCTTTCACAGATCCTGCAGAACATGGTTGGGACTGCACTCATCATCCTGGTGGCCATCGGCTTCAAAACCAAGCTGGCGGCGTTGACCCTCGTCTTGTGGCTCCTGGCCATCAACGTCTACTTCAACGCCTTCTGGTCCGTTCCCGCCTACAAGCCCATGCACGACTTCCTCAAGTACGACTTCTTCCAGACCACCTCGGTCATCGGCGGTCTGCTGTTGGTGGTGGCACTTGGACCTGGCGGCGTGTCCATGGATGAGAAGAAGAAAGAGTGGTAGGCAAAGTGGGGTTAAGATAAGAGGATTGCACAGCACCACTAACTTCACCCCACCAACCGGGACACAAAGGCCCTCCCTCTCCTGCAGTTCCCCCCCCCCACCAGGGTACACGGTTGTTTTTTTTCTAGCTTGTTTTTTATTTTGCCAAATCCACAAACACCACCTCTCCCATCTATGGACAATTTTTCTATTTTCCTCCCAGCTGCTGTTTTTGGTTTTAAGTTCAACATATGCAGATTTTTTCTAAACCCCTTCTTGTTTGTCCTCCTTCTCCATGACAACAAGAATAAAAAAAGGCCCATGTATTTCAAAGTGCAAGGTAAACAGCTAATGTGTGATATATGGAATTCTTTGTTCTGTGTGCAGAAGGAATGAAATAATTTATTGTATTTTATGGGTGTTATGCCATGAGTTATAATAGATTAACATTCATATTTTCTGAATAAAGCCAGCAAATTGGATCGAGTGCAGTAGTTTGTTTCCTCTCCCCTCCCCCCCATGGATGCTGGTCTTTTTCTGCTGTTGGATCTTGGAGTGTCTGAGACTTATCACCATATCGAACTTGGGCACTGATTTGACTCTCCGGGTTTCATCTCCCCTCTTTTTTTTTTCTCTCTGACACCCTAGCCTTTCAACACATCTGTACACCTTCAATCTCAACTGACTCTTGTTTATGTAGAGTCGAATCTGGGGGGGAACGTGTACATTATGTACAAAGTGGTGGATTGCAGTCATGCTTGGTTGAAAGCTTCAACACAATTGTTAGCTCCAGGACTTGTTATTGGGCACTTTGTACTGTACGTTTTTTGGCAAATGCCTAACTAGTGAACTGTATATGATCGGGGAATATAGAGGGGGGAGGCTCAACGTTTGTGAAACACCATATTCTGCGATCTAGAAAAGCAAAGAGGACTAAGCAGAGTCACTAGCCATCCGGACTTTGTCTTTGCTCAGTGTTTTTTGCCATGTGTAAGAAAATAAAAAAAAATATTCAGTGTATTGATTTTCAGAAGTTTATATTGTATTTTTGATCATTTGTTTTTTGATTTTGGAAGTTCATGACGAAGAAATAAAAGTTCAAAAATATAAAGTCACTGTCTTGGTCGAGGTTTTATGATGTACTCAGAGGCTGAAGGACATTGATGGACCTGATAATCAAATTAAAGAGGACCTATTATGCTTATTTTCAGGTGCATACACGTATTCTGGGTGCTAGAACATGTTTACATGCTTTAATGTTCGAAAAATGCTTTATTTTTCTCATACCGGCTGCAGCACCTCTTTTCACCCTCTCTTTGAGCTCCTTCGCCCTCTCAAAAAGACCCAGTCTGATCTGGTCAGCTGACCCACTCTGTTGTGATTGGTCAACTGAACTTAACTTTTCGGACTCCGCTCTAAATAACTTTGAACTTTGTGTGCCAAACTAGCCGCTGGGCAAAGTGCGTTACTTGGTGACATTATCACGTTACAGGACAAAAAGGCAAGACTTCAGGCGAGGAGTTTCAGGCAGGTGTTTCTGTGGGGGATAGTATCTCCCTTTGGTGTGGACTTTGTCACTTTTTAGACCTTTTCCATGCACAAAAAACTTCATAACACACTAAAGGAAAGGGGAAAAGCATAATAGGTCCTCTTTAAAGTTAACTCTACCAATGAAACATGCTATGGAGTACTACCATACAGCGTTGGATATCACAGCCTGGCAATGAAAAGACAACAAAACATTACTGAATGAATGAAGTTTGTATTGGACAGGTGTTGGAATCAGCTTGTTGTAAGGTCAATGAATTTAAGCAAATACTGACCTCTAATGGACTGAGATGGTAAAGGTTTACTACAATGGAACATTAATTCATTTTCAGCCACACTGATATAATAAGATATGGCATAGAGCTGGGCAATATCGTGATACAAAATTTTGGATATTGTAATATGGCACAAGTATTTTCCTGGTTTTAAAGGCTGCATTACAGTAAAGTGATTTTCTGAACTTACCAGACTGTTCTAGTCGTTCTACTATTTGCTTTTACCCACCTAGACATTATATCCACATTATAGGGCTGCACAATTAATCGGAATTTTATCGAAATCGTAATATGGCCTGTTGAAATTTTCAAATCACAGAAGGCACAATATTTGTTAAAGGTGAAATGTGCGTCAAAATACCATTTTAAATTAAATATTGTGGTGCTGCAGAGATGTCCTGGCCTACACATCATATTCTACAGACTTAAGAAAACATCTTTGTTTGGTACAAATACCTGCAAAAATCACAACCTAATGAGAATAATGATGTAAAAATTATCATTTCCTTTAATATCGCAAATCATATCGCAATTGCGATATCAGTCAAATTAATCGCAATTAGATATTTTTTCAAAACCGTTCAGCCTTACACATTACTGATGATTATCAAAAATCTCATTGTGTAAATATTTAGTGAAAGCACCAATAGTCAACCTGATAATATCGTCACAATTTGGTAAAAAATATTGTGATATTTGATTTTCTCCACACTGCTCAGCCCTAGGACAGAGTATAATGACATTTCTACATACGTACAGATTCTGAAGGTGGTTGTTGGTGTCGTCATGTAGCAGTGGGCTTGTGAATACTGCCATGATGGAAAAAAACAACATTGTTTTGTGTGTGTTGTTTAGTGTTTCCTTCTGAAAGAAATTCTGATAGAGAGCTAGAATTTATAAAAGATACCATGAACTTTAATAAACAGTTTTTACGAGCATGAACTGACAGGTACTGTACTGTGGTAATGAAATGTATTGCAGTGATGTCGACCTAAGCAGAGAAGTGTTTCCTGAGCCAGATGAGGACATGGACACACATCTGATGTGAGAAGCCAAACTCGCTTTTTATCTCGGCACAACCTTCTTTGACACAACAGCTCAAGGGACAAAACACAAGCAGACATGAGGAACAGGAAACCTGTGTGTTTGCTTTATACGTGACATGTCATGGTTGTTTCATTTAATAATAATAATGAATACCATGCCAACCATAATGATAGTCATTTTACACTTCAGTCTGTACTTCCATCACTTGCTCTGATACAAAAATGGCCTCAATAGGTGTGACCAGATACAAATCTGCCACAGGAGAAGCAGACCCTTCATAACAGCACATGGATAAAACGTAGCAAGCCAGTGGAAAAGATCCTGAATCCTGTATATCATTTTATTTAAAAAAATATATTCTTATTAAGATTTTATTTGGAGCTTCCATTTGACTTAGAAAACTTTGCATGTGAGCCTCTCCAAACCTAATTTTGTATTTATTTGTTTTGAAAAGATAGATGAAAGCTCTTTAAAGATATTTTTCTGTTGAATAAATAAGGACTAGCTGTTATTGGGCGTATGCGGTTCTTATGATAATTGGCCTTTAAAACACATGAGGCTTTTCAAATATGCAGAGTTTAAATGTGTTATTTATTTTTTATTTTTTTACAATAAATCTCACAAGACTCTCAGCTTTATAGTTTCTGTCTGAACCATACTCCATTCTGTTTTTGCTCCCTCAAAAATCTTGCACATGTTGAATTTTGCACAATTACTACCTCAATTATTTTTTTATTTAAAATCAAAACATTGTAACTTGCACACTTTACTAATGTATATAGTATGTTATTCTATGTTTATACTTTAGATGTTTTATGCTAGTTGTAGTAGCCAGCTATATTTATAGTGTATTCCAATATTCTTTATATTGTGTATTCTATAAATATATTTCTCAAGTGTTTATACATACATTTTATTTACTGTTCTGGTGCATTGCCAGGTTAACCTGCTTCTGTAACACATCTATCTATCTATCTATCTATCTATCTATCTATCTATCTATCTATCTATCTATCTATCTATCTATCTATCTATCTATCTATCTATCTATCTATTAATGATTAATTAATGTTAATTAATGTACCGTTATTGTAAATAAACATTTATAAAAACAGTTTTCTCTCAATGAAATGGCTTAGCTGCTGTTAGTTAATTCTTATTACTGCATTAACTGATGTTAATAACATCTTTTGAAACATTAAATAATGTATAAATGAATACCTTAGTTAACATGAACACCATTAGTAAATGCTTACTAGACACTTTAGTTACTGTTAATTAACTGTTAATTAAGGCTTATTAATGCATTAACTAATGTTAATTAATGTACCCTTATTGTAAAGTGTTATCCATATATTTAATTTAGGCTTTAGAATTGCTTTTTAAAAAAATAATATTTCTTAATATAAGGAAAACCTGTCTGCCATGGTGGCAGGTGACCTGAAATGTTCATCTGCCACAGCCAACATTGACCCTGTTATCTGGCAGGTGACATTTGCTCATTTCATTCCCTGGCTGTGGTCCAGTTTATGTCCTGTCAGCAAATGCATTAACAAACATTGTAAGAGGAATTACAAAAGGGGCTTATTGATGTCAATGTTGTCAAGTATAAAAAGGTCTAGCTAGGGCAGGGGTCAGCAACCTTCACTATCAAAAGAGACATTCTAGGCAAAATAATAATAAAAAAATCTGTCTGAAGCCACAAAACATTTGAGCATTGTGATGAAGGTAACACAGTTTATAGTATAAGTATATAGTATATAAGTCTAATGCAGTGAGGGCCAAAGAGCAAATGTACTACGGAGTATTAGGGCCACATTGAGGGAAAAAACATCTGAGATTTACAGAATAAAGTCATAATATTACGAGAAAAAAGTCATAGTATTACGAGAAAAAAATTCATAACATTACGAGGAAAAAATCGTAATATTACGAGAATAAAGTCATAGTATTACGAGAAAAAAATTCATAACATTACGAGGAAAAAATCGTAATATTACGAGAATAAAGTCATAAGATTACGAGAATAAAGTCATAATATTACGAGAATAAAGTGATAACATTACGAGAATAAAGTCATAATATAACGAGAATAAAGTCATAATATAACGAGAATAAAGTCATAATATAACGAGAATAAAGTCATAAGATTACGAGAATAAAGTCATAATATAACGAGAATAAAGTGATAACATTACGAGAATAAAGTCATAACATTACGAGAATAAAGTCATAATATAACAAGAATAAAGTCATAATATAACGAGAATAAAGTCATAATATTAAGAGAAAAAAGTTGTAATATTATGAGAATAAAGTCATAACTTTACGAGAAAAAAAAATAGCACGTAAAATTACTACTTTATAATATTATGACTTTATTCTCAAAATCTCAGATTTATATTTTTTCCTTAATGTAGCACATTGAGGGAAAAAATATAGGACATTTCCAGAATTAAGTCATAATATTACGAGAAATAAAGTCGGAATGTTACAAGAAAAAAAGTCGTTACTTTACGAGAAATAAAGTTGTAATAGTACGAGAATAAAGTCATAACGTTATGAGAAAAAAAATAAAATAGCACGTAATATTACTACTTTATAACATTATGACTTTATTCTCGAAATCTCAGATTTATTTTTTTTTCCTAATTGTGGTCCTAATCCTCCGTCGTACCATAGACCTATAACAATGATAAATAAAAATGAAAATGTAAACAAAAAACAGTCATTCATTTCCATGTTTATAAATCCACAGGGAGCCGCTGGAGAGGAGCTGAAGAGCCGCGTGTTGCTTAGAGACCCCTGAACTAGGGTGTCCCACGAGGACAGTGACAGTACTACGGATGATGACGTAACGTGAGCTGGACCAGTCTGCAGCAGCGTGGAACCCACAGAACAGGACCGAAACCCCCATTCTCCTCCACTACTCCTCACCGACACACCCACAGCAACTACGGCTCCGGATAACCTTTATCACATAAAGTAAGTACAACCCACCGTCTTCTTTTTATATTTCAATTGAAGCGTTTATCAGTGAATCACCGCCTTGGTCTCCACTACTAGTGTCTAGTACCGTTAACGTTAGCAACAGGTTGGTTCAACTGGAGGCAACATACACATGTACCGTTAGCTGATGTGATGTAGCTAGTTAGTAGCTGGAGAGCTGGCTACCATGCAACATAGTGTCTGTGTTTAGCTATTTTTAGCATTGTGCCAGGTGTCCAATATCAAGCAAAATGCATAGCCAGTGTTATATATTGCTTAAAAATGCTTAAATGCAACCGGTAGTCAGTTTTAAGAACTTTTTACAACCAAAAAAACTCAGGTGGCAAATATGTAGAAAAATGGATTACCACATTTACCAGTGTTATACACTCACCGGCCACTTTATTAGGTACAAGGTGTACCTAATAAAGTGGCCGGTGCTAGTACCGGGTGGTCTTCTGCTGCTGAAGCCCATCTGCTTCAAGGTTGGACGTGTTGTGCGTTCAGAGATGGTATTCTGCATACCTTGGTTGTAACGAGTGGTTATTTGAGTTACTGTTGCCTTTCTATCATCTCCAACCACTCTGCCCATTCTCCTCTGACCTCCGACATCAACAAGACATTTCCGTCCACACCACTGCCGCTCACCGGATATTTTCTCTTTTTAGGACCATTCTTTGTAAACCCTAGAGATGGTTGTGCGTGAAAATCCCAGTAGATCAGCAGTTTTTGAAATACTCAGACCAGCCCGTCTGGCACCAACAACCACGCCATGTTCAAAGTCACTTAAAATCCTCTTTCTTCCCCATTCTGATGCTCGGTTTGAACTTCAGCAAGTCGTCTTCACCACCTCTAGATGCCTAAATGCATTGAGTTACTGCCATGTGATTGGCTGATTAGCTATTTGTGTTAACAAGCAATTGAGCAGGTGTGCCTAATAAAGTGGCTGGTGAGTGTATATTGCTTAAAAATTCAAATTCTGTCTTCCTTTTAATTTCTACTGGTAGTCAATTTTAATAACTCTTAACAACCTAAAAAAACTCAGCTATATCATTTAATAGTTAGTCCCACTTGATAGAAGAAGATAGTTCTGGTATTTAAGCTGGAAATAAAAGATGGTGGCCAATATCAAGCAAGTGGATTACAAGTGTTATATATTGCTTAAAAATGCTTAAATGCTACTGGTACTCAGCTTTAAGGAAATTTTTATAACCAAAAAACTCAGTCCCACTTGATATAATAAGATAGTTCTGGTATTTAAGCTGGAAATAAAAGATGTCAGCACGGTTCGATGATGAAATCTTCACTGGTGGTTTCACATCCTGAATTACATGTGACATGGACAAATATGTCTTCCCATTAAAAATGTGTGCGTGTTGTGTAGCCTGCAAAGACTGCAGACAGGCAAAGAGGAAGTGCAAGACACATTTGAATCTGTTAATCATATAGTTAAAGTACATATGTTATATTACTCATACATAACAAAATATCATATGAAAGATTTCTGCTTTGATTTTGTAATGATACAATAACTTGCACAACTTGGTTGTCACTCCAGCCAGCTTGTCAGAATACTTGATAAAGAAACTGGGGTTGGATAGTTTGAAATGAATAAACCATATCAAAATATTGTAATGGTGGATTTCCACTCTAAATGCACTCATAAATCATTAGCAATAACAAAAAAGTATAATTTTTTTCTGTCCTTTGCAATGGATGGAGAATCTGAATGTGAGAAACCACCTAATAGTAAAATAATAATAGTCCTTTTAAGAGACCTTTTTTTCCAACGAAATCATTAATTTTTCACGAATGGATACCTCCTGTCAATGAATAAAGTGATGCTTTAAAACACATTATATATATATATGTATGTATATATATATATATATATAAATATATTTTGTATTATTTTAACAGATTTATATTATCTCCAGAAAACAGCATGTTCAAAGTGTCCTGAGTTGTAGCCTACATTCTGTGTACATAATCAATAGGGTGTATTATAAAGTTATTATTATTATTATTATTATATTATTATATATAAAATCAAAGCAGAAATCTTTCATATGATATTTTGACATGTATAAGTAACATAACATATGTACTTTAACTATATGATTAATAGATTAAAATGACCGGAAAGCGACCCGACCCCGGATGAGCGGTTGAAGATGAGATGAGATGAGATTAAAATCTGTCTTGCATTTCCTCCTTGCCTGTCTGCGGTCTTGCAAGCTACACAACACACCCACATTTTTAATCTGATTACATATTTGTCCATGTCACTGCATGTAATTCAGGATGTGAGGAAACCACCTGTGAAGATGTCATCATCCTCCTCAAACCATGCTAATATCTTTTATTTCCAGCTTGAAAAACCAGAACTATCTTATTCTATCAAGTGGGACTGAGTTTTTTTGGTTGTAAAAATTTCTTAAAACTGACTACCGGTAGCATTCAAGCATTTATAAGTAATATATAACATCGGTTATCCGTTTTGCTTGATATTGGCCACCTGACACAATGTGCTACTTCACTGTAAAGCACTTTTATCGCACTGGTAGGTCTTTCTAAGAGAGCACCTAACCTCAGCCCCAGCACTATAGGCTGCAACTAATAATTATATGCTTCACTGATTAAACTGTTATCCAGCCATCTAATCATTTCCAATCTAAAATGTCAGAAAATAGTGAAAAATGCCCATGACAAGTTCCCAGCCGAAGTTGATGTTGTCAAATTGCTTGTTTTGTCACTTCAACGGTTTTCACTAAAGTATAAGAATTAAATGTTCACATTTCAGAAGATGAAACCAGCAAATGTTTTCCCAGAGCTGTGCTGTTATTTGTAAACCAGGCTTTGCCACGTGTTGTTAGTATACTACACTCTGGGAACATTTTTTATGGGATGACATATGTGGCCGTAACTCCTCCCAGTTACATGCATCACTGAAGAGTTTGATTCACGACATGGAGAAACCATCTGTAAAGATGTCATCATCCTCCTCAAACCATGCTAATATCTTTTATTTCCATTTTGAATACAAGAACTATCTTTTTCTATCAAGTGGGACTAACTATTAAGTGATGTAGCTTAGCTGAACTGAACTTTGAAGCAATATATAACACTGGTAAATGTGGTAATCCATTTTTCTACACATTTGCCACCTGACACAATGTTCTACCTCACTGTAAAGCACTTTTATTGCACTGGTAGATCACCCTAAGAGAGCACCTAACCTCAGCCCCAGCACTATAGGCTACAGCTAATGATGGATTTGCTTCACTGTCGTCCAGTCATCTAATCATTTAGTCTCTAAAATGTCAGAAAATAGTTCCCAGAGCCCAAGTTGATGTTGTCAAATTGCTTGTTTTGTCCATTCAACAGTTGGTTTTAAAGTATAAGCAGCAAATGTTCACATTTCAGAAGAGGAAACCAGCAAATGTTTGGAATTATAAATTACTTAATCGTTAAATAGATTGTAAAAATGGTTGATTATTTAACTTTCCTGGGTTCAACCAATCGATTAATTATCAGCTGCCTCACGTCCTGTCCCGCAGCTGTGCTGTTATTTTTAAACCATACAGAGCCACGTGTTCTTATAGAAGTTAGTACACGCAAGTTATATATTGACACTTCCTTCCCAGCTGATATAATTGCCTCCCTCTGTCTCTCTGCTGCTACTCCACAGCTTCTCTACTTGTCTGACTGAAGGGCCTTCATCATGTCTAAAGGTACCGTGGTTCTGGCCTACAGCGGCGGACTGGACACATCCTGCATTCTGGTCTGGCTGAAGGAACAGGGCTACGATGTAATCGCCTTCTTGGTAAGGTTTAGGGACCAGTGTGTGTGAAACAGGTGTCATCTGTGTTTCCAACCAGCTGCTTTTGCATGTCATGTATCTCTGAAGTTTTACAATTTACTGTTTTCAGGCAGCTGATGCAACTTGCCATATGGGTATGTGAGAGCTTTCCATTGGCTGTCCCAGTCAGATCTATACAGTAGCAGTTATCTCCAAACCACACAGGATGTGGCTTCATAATCCCAGTGCAAATCTCGCTGGATTTATTTTTTGCCATGGGGCAGTTTTGAACTGCGAAGCAGGCAGATTCTCTTGTTGTCTAACTTTTCATTCAGTGGTTTTGTGGTTCGGTGTGGGGGGGATGGGTGATAGTCTGTAGTTCACTGCTGGGTCACGTGAGGTGCAGCCCTCCAACTCTTTTTAGCTCACCGGGGGAGTAGAAGAAGAATAGCAGGCACTGATCCAACACATAATTGATTGTCTTTGATGAAACTAACTATGCGCTTCCTTTAACTTGTCAGAGAAGATTGCATCAACAAATAGTCAGGCAGAAATCGATAATTACAGTAATAACTTCTTTTTGCTTTCAATGGAATGTGTTTTGTGGTAATGATGAGGTTTTTAATTTGTGATGTTAATCTGTTTGTGAAATTAAATTAAATAATGCACCTGCCTGTAATGCAAGTGTAATTCACACGTCATGGAAAACAGTTGACATAGTGCCGCTGGAATGTCATAATGACAGGTTTTGTTATATGTATTGAATTGTAGCTTTGGACGTGACTCATCGTTAATCTACTGTTATCGAAAAAGCAATGAAATTAAAAGGATAAAGTACTGAAACTAGGGCTGTCAAAGTTTTAACGCAAAATCGTTTTAACGCCACTAATTTCTTTAACGCATTAACGCAATTGATCATTCGAAGCTTGTAGTGAGCTCAGTTTAAAAGCTAGAGTGAAGATACTGGTATCATATGAAACTAGAAAACCAAAGGAATCCATTGGTCATGTCTTACTAGCTTGTCGCGACGGAGCCTAAATAACGCTACAAATTTGCGCTAAATTTTGGCGAGGAAAAATTCTCAAAGGGGTCCCTTGACCTCTGACCTCAAGATATGTGAATGAAAATGGGTTCTATGGGTACCCACCAGTCTCCCCTTTACAGACATGCCCACTTTATGATAATCACATGCAGATTTGTGCAAGTCAGCACACTGACACACTGACAGCTGTTGTTGCCTGTTGGGCTTGAGTTTGCCATGTTATGAATTCAGCATATTTAATATGCTAAATGCAGTACCTGTGAGGGTTTCTGGACAATATTTGTCAATGTTTTGTGCTGTTTATTGATTTCCAATAATAAGTATTTACATACATTTGTATAAAGCAAGCATATTTGCCCACTCTCATGTTAATAACAGCATTAAACACTCGACAAATCTCCCTTTAAGGTACATTTTGAGCAGATAAAAATTGTGCGATTTAATTTGCGTTTAATCGTGATTAACTACAGTACGTACAATAGTGTGATTAATCACAATTGAATATTTAAATCGACTGACAGCCCTAACTGAAACTATCAAAAGTATATTTAAGTGTTTGTGCTACAGATTTGTCAGTTTTGTTTACTAGATCAGTATCATGTCTCTGCAGGAAAATATTCCCTTGTTTAGTGTTCAGCTCAGGAGATCAGGCAGCCTCTTCAAGCCCCTAAGTGGTGTTCATGCTTGGTTTCCGCTGTGAGGTGGTTGCTACATCTCCTCTACAGACGTGATCTGAATTTCAAGATCATGGATTGGCAGAATTAACACTTGCACAGTCATGAGCCTGCATGTTTATATATGGAGCGCTTGCATGTTTTTTTTCCCTAAACTGAAGTAACTGCATGGTTTATGGTTTTTATTTGTGTTATATTTGCATCACTTTGATGTGTAATTAAATGTGTGTTTTTCTAGGCCAACATTGGGCAAGAGGAAGATTTTGAAGCTGCCCAGAAAAAGGCAGAAAGCCTCGGCGCAAAGAAGGTAAGAGACGGAATGAAATATGATGTTGTTTAAAGGCCATTTCACACCAAGCCGACAGTTGGCTGTCTGAAAGTTTGGGACCGTCGGTGAGCGTCTGTCGGCCTTGTTTCGGCCTAGTTTTCGCGGTGTGTTTTCGTGAAGTGTACCTAATGTAGTCTGCCTGTGTTGGCGTTTTTTCGGCTGATATACAGCTCATCAGTCAGAGAAATCCCTCTGATTGGCTGTTCAGCTTAAACAAATCGGTGCACAAGAAGAGAAACAGAAAAGCAAGCCAACAAGTAAAGTCAAGAGGACACACACAGAAGACTCTTCTCATCTTTTATCTTCATCTCATCTGATCATTCCAATACACGGATATTTTCACAGCGCCATCGCCATCTGGAATGAAGTGGTGTGTGAGAGTGGTGTGAAAATGGTCGACCAATGCCGCTTTGTTTCATGTACACATCCTAACAATGGCTTGTATATCAGCAGTCCTCGCTCTTGTGTGTGGAGAGTTATTTCCTTTCATGCAGGCGCAGAACATACATGGTAACTGGCTGTAGTCTTTGCTGTTCAAATGTAACTTGTCGGCAAAGACGATGACAAAGTGAGGCGACACAAGAGTCGCCCTTCATCGCCGCTAGTTCATTGATGTCGGCTTGGTGTGTCTGGGCCTTTAAGGGCATCATCAGTCATTTTGCATCTTCCTACCCAAAAGGTCCCTTGACCTTTCAATATGAAAGGTCCAAATCGGGGATGTTGTAGTTCATGGTTGGCGCCTTAACCCCTGGGGTGCATCATACTGGTACTTTTTAGAATATTTAACATTCATTGGCTGGTGGGAAACACTGATTCGAAGAAGCTGAAGATCAATCTTTTTGCTGCAAGATGTCAAATTCTATTTATCCTATCAGATGTCAGAGCTTCCCCCAAGCACCAGGTTACACCAATAAAATTAAAATGTCCTCTATGGCCTTAACATGCAATGATAATGACCAAAATCAAGTTTCCAGCCTCTTCAAGTACAATGTGTACTTGCATGCTGTAATGAATGGAAATCAGTAGCTGCTTTATTCTGATTCTTGAGAAGGTTTTCTGAGTTCACATCACATTCTTACAGTATGAGACAAAGCTCTTTTGTGGAAAACAATCATCAGTTATTTCTTTTCCTAGAAGGGAAAGATCATTAAATATTTCTCACATAAAAAATTACCCAGATATGAATAGAATCAAAGACTTAACACAAAGACCTGGTCTGTGTCTGTTCTGTTGTGTAGGTTTTCATTGAAGACCTGCGTTCAGAGTTTGTGGAGGACTTCATCTGGCCCGCAGTTCAGGCAAATGCCGTTTATGAGGACCGATACCTGCTGGGCACTGCGGTAGCACGGCCCTGCATCGGCCGCCGTCAGGTGGAGATTGCACGCAGGGAGGGTGCCCAGTTTGTCTCCCATGGTGCCACGGGAAAGGTAAACCAGACAAAGAACAAGAGACTATACTCTGAGGAAGGAGAATGTTCAAGAATCTGCTAATAAATGACCCAAATGAAATTTATTTAAAGGATATTTACATTTTCTTGCCTTTATTCTAGAGCTGGGACAGAACAGTTTAGTGAAAGACCAGTTTCTAATACTGGAATTAAATCCTCAACATTATGGTTACATGTTATGTGTCTGATCCACAAGGATGACTCAGCCAGTCTTTTCTTAACAAAAACTAACTAGGTCACTGTCCATAGTCTGGACATGAGGATTTAGGCCATGTGTTTGGAGGGTTGAACATTAACTTTATTTAACCAAACTGCAACAGTATATCAGAAGCCTACCCTCCTCAGAGCCATACTGCCCTCCTTCATTCAGTAACTATAATGTTCTTCTCTTTAGTCATCTGAGACAGATGTTATCATGTATCACCTGCACTTTACTTCACGCTGCACTGAACCATCAGCTAAATGAAATGAGTCACTGCAGTTCAAAGGAAAATGCAAATGGATTTTTTGCGCTTTGGAGGCCTGCCAAACGGTTTCCTGATTAGTACGAGTGAGCACTGAGTGAAAAATCTTGAATATTTGACTGGATTTTCATTCAAAAGCTGACGACTTTATCTGTAATCCTTTCACATTGTCATTTCAGGATGTTTTTGGGATAGATACGTTGTTCCAAAGATCTGTAGTCCCTCATAACCATTACCTCTGAATTAGCTGTAAAACAGCACAGCATTCTCTATTGCAACTTTTATCATAAAATGGCACCTGGATGATGAATAAATTATTCTAAAGTGTCGTAAAACTGGAAAATAATTGAATTAACAAGTGTTGAGTCAGTTTCTCACATTGTGTGGTCCAGAGGAATATAAAGTGTTCTTGAAGATGCAAATATAGTTCAGGGAACTCTTATGTATGTAGAGCAGTGATCTAAGTTATAGTTTTTCTTATTATAAAATGACAATACAATGATAGAAATATAATGATTATGATAGCATAACAATTTACACTGTTGTTAATTGGTTAAAGGCTTCACTACATGCTATGTCTTTTGGTCAGAATGACTTGGAAGCTGTGGAAGCTGCAGCTGTGCTATTTGGATAAATGTTAAGTCTGTGTGCAATCACGGTTCTCATAGTTTAAGTAAAATTATATAAGTAGTGTAATCGTTTTGCATTGTGATTGAATTCATTTTTTGAAATTTCCTAAATATAGTTTATCATTCATATACCTTTACAGATTTTTTTCTTGTAATATTTCCACCAATTTTATTAAATTGAGTCATCAATTGAAATGCCGTGTCCATATTTGACCTGTAGATGGAGACATATACCATGTCATAAAGTTACAATACAGACATTTTTCAGCAGTATTTGTTTGTTTTTATATGTGGTAATTAAGACAATGCAGCTCGCTCCCCTTTATATTTCTGTTTTTATCTTGAAGCTGATAAATGAACAAAGAGACAGAGCACTGTACAGGAAAATATAGGAATGAAAGCTTAAACAGGATTTAATCCTGGCATGTGTCACATCCAATCCAGACACTGGAAACATCACCACTCAACCACCACTGTGCACTAGAACTGAATTTATAGGCAATATTAGTCGAGTCAGATAGATTTGAGTAATTTTTTTACTTCTTCAGTTATTCTTTGTTTTCTATGATAGTAAATTGAAACTCTGTGCAGTTTAAACTATTGATTGCATAAAACTAGCTTTTTGAATTACGTCAACTTGAGCTTTGGGAAATAGCAGCAAGGGGCATTTTCCACTACTTTCTGACTCTTTACAGACCAACAGTTTAATCAATAATGTTGCAGCTCTACTGTACACATGTTCAGTTACTGTTAATCTAAATACAGCTTGAACATTGACACACATTGACTCACATGTGGTACATAAAGCTGAACCATTGTGTTTGTGGTTTTGCAGGGCAATGACCAGATACGTTTTGAGCTCACATGCTACGCCCTCTACCCTGAAGTTGAGGTAACATTGCTGTTTTACTGTTTGGAGATTATGGCTTGTACTGTTTGACACAGCATCTGTTGAAATGATGGTGCTTCAGCCAGGCCGACGCTCTCACTCTCTCTGTTTCAGATCATTGCACCGTGGAGGATCCCTGAGTTCTACAACCGCTTCAAGGGAAGAAAAGACCTGATGGAGTATGCACAGGTAACTCCATCAGTCTGTTTAATTCAAACTCACAAAATGCCTAGTGCAGTTTGCTGGTGTCTACGGCTGCCAACTAAAGATTACTTTCATTATTGATAAATCTATCAATTATTTGTAATTATTGATTCACCATTTGGCCTATAAAATGTCCAAACAGCACAAAGTAATGACCTAAAATGAATTATTTGTTTAACAAACAGTCAAAAGGTACTGTATTTGTCACAGGGGAATATTTATGTTTATAAAAGTAATTTTTAAAATGTTTCTTTTGTCTGAAGCATTTAGAGAAAAGAAAAAGCAATGATCACATCATAACAGAAATATTCACCTAGGGCTTTGTATTGTGTAAAACTATAATTACTGTATAGATTTTTTTCTACTCATGTTTCATCTATATATAGCTTTCATTTTATGGTAGAGCTCTCCCAATCTTTATTTCCTTTTTTCTGTTTTGAATCCTTTTTGAATCCGTATATATCTGGAAATCAATAAAGCGTTATCTTATCCATGTGTGTTGACAAAAGCTCAACAGTTTTCGGACGAAAAATGAAATCCCTTCACCGTGTGTATTGAATTTAGATGCCTATAATATTTATTATTACATCCTTACTCTCTACCTGTAATTTAATTTCACACTCATGATTTTATTTAGAGTTAACTTAACCTTTCTCAGATTTAGACCACACATACATTCATTGGCGGTTTGTTCGAATGGTCCCATTAGATTGTGGTTTAGGCCAGTTTTTCCCCACTAGAGGGTGGTCATGATGTTTTAGTGAACACCACTCTCTTGCTGGGCTCTGGAAGACTTCACATAATCTTAAAACACTGAGTTGTTGACTTTTCCTCTGAACATACCAAAAATATCTTTCTTTGTTGATCGTGTGGAGAAACAGATTTTGGTTACACAGTATGCTGAAAACCAGCTGCTGGAAATAGTTTGCTTGGTTCCTCGTATTCTGTACTTTCCCGACAGACAAGCATAGCTGTGATTTAAAGTCTCTTACTTTGAGGTGCAGATAGCTTACAGGCAAACAGTATGTAACATAACAACAGCTTTCTCTGTCAAACTGTAGAAACATGGCATCCCTGTGCCCGTCACTCCTCGGGCACCCTGGAGCATGGATGCCAACCTCATGCATATAAGGTAGGTAGGACTGGTGTGCTACACCTTCTTTAGTTCCTGTTATACAGTATATATGAATATTTTATTTTTTTTCAATCAGAATTATAATAGACTGTAATTTTATAAACAATGTTTCTTCACAGTTATGAGTCGGGCATCCTGGAGAATCCCAAGGTAAGACCGCCTCCTGATGGCATGTCTACAGATTCCTGAACAAAATTGATCCTATTAGTTATTCCTTTGTCCTCCTTTTGGCCCCTTCACCCTTGAGAGTGTGATGTGCTAATATACTACTTATTAGCAGAAATTGAATAAAATATGCATAACTATGTTTTCATTAGTGTATAATTACCTGATCTCCCCATGTGGAGTTTGCATGTTCTCCCCGTGTTAGCGTGGGTTTTCTCCAGGTTCTCCGGTTTACTCCCACAGTCCAAAGACGTGCGGGTTAGGTTAATTGTTGACTCTAAATTGCCCGTAGGTGTGAATGGTTGTCTATCGCTATGTGTCATCCCTGTGGTAGGCGCCCAATGTCAGCTGGTATTGGCTTCAGCACAACGCGACCCCGAATGGGGTTACAGATAATGGATGGATGGATAATTACCTGAAACTAAGAATCGTTGTGTTTTCGTTAGCTTAGAATGAGCCCTTCATATCTACATAGGGAGCAGATCCTCTTCACGGAGTCCACCGTGTTGCTCCACCATGTTTCTACAGTAGCCCAGAACGGACAAACCAAACACTGGCTCTAGAGAGAGACTTTCACATTTTTAATTTACCTGAAGGCCACCGTAGTTCTCCGACATGCTTGTGAAACTGCGGTAACGTGAGCCGCAGAGTTCAAAATCGTGGTACCGTAAAGTAATGGTAAGGATGGCCTCCGAGCAAGGAGAACGGCATTACCACAGTTTTACACTTGGCGGCTCACGTTACCTCAGTTTTTGAAAGGGAGGAGTGAGCGGAGGGGTACTCAGTTGGTTGCAATCTGCAACCACACCACTAGATGCCACGAAATTCTACATACTGTACCTTTAATTACACATTTATGGTAACTGAAAAAATTTCTTTGCATATACAGTCAACACCGTTATGAATCAGCACTTGTTAAATACCAAGAAAGTCACTCGTCTTAAATAACATATTCTTCTTTTGTACAAATGTATGTTCAGTGACAATACTGACTTTAATCTAAATCACTGACACCATTTTTCAAGAACCTGTAAAAACTGAACTGGAGACATTTGTTCTATTTGTACAGGTGAAAAGAAAATGCACACCTGAGCAGTTTTAGATAAAATGAGATTCTATATAAACATCTGGACAGTCGACATCATCTTCAGATCAGCACCATTCATCATGATGTAATCTAGTGCTAAAACGAAAAATCGGAACAATCAGAGGCAAAATTACCCAGATCGTTTGTCATCGCACACAGAAATAGATTTTAAAATTGGTACAGGTTACTATTGAGAACAGTAAGTAATCTCCTTTGTCCTCTCTCACACACATAATGTTTGCTGTCATTTCCACAGACAGACAAAATATTATATATATATTTTTTTACCGTTAAAAGCATCATCCACTTGGAGTGATTGTAAAAATAACACGGCAGTAATGTTACTGTCCCTTCTGCTGACCCATGCCAGCCCCACCAGAAACAAACACGACTCACTCTCCCACATTGCCATGGGTGAGGCAGAGTTTGATCTCTGCTGGGGTCGGGGGTCAAAGCAGTACATACAGGTTGCCCCCGGTGACCCCCAAAGCTCCCATCCCTTGGTCGCTGTGTCTGTGTCTCTGTCTTACCTCACCCCGGGTCCTCGCCGGGCCCTGGGAAGAGCCTGGGACACACAGACACTGACTTGTCGTCAGCAACGCTTCGACTAATTCCCGATTTCATGGGAGCCGGGGAGGGGGAAGGGTTAGGGCGTTGCGCCCAGCTGGGGCCTCCTGAGTTCCAGCCCCAACTCCTCGGGACCTCATTGTTCCACTGGTTGCGCCGCCGCGGGCTGCGACGTGGGAGGGGAGCCATTTCATCGTGACACCGTGACACCAAAATGTCACCAGTAACAGTAAAGTACAAAGGCAGCGCGCCAGACAGATGAGTCCCCAATGGACGGGGTGTCACAAGGAGGCGAGGGGTCCCAGCGCTGCTGGAGTGGAGATGCAGGGGCAGGGCCACTGTAACTCACAGACCTCTATCTCCCTCACTCTCACTCTCTTTCTCTGTCCCTTTCCCACCCCTCCGCTGCCTCTTTAGTGGTCGGCCTGTGGAGAAATGTTTGAAAAGAATGAGGCGAATCGGCTCAATAGCATAGCGATGTATGATGACAGTATTGTGTAACCGATTCATTCAGGGTTTTGTTTTGGACCATTTACTCCAATATTGAATCGATTAATGGCATTAAATACAATGAAATATTTATGGTGCAGGGGTCCAGAGTGGTAAAAGGATTTGAATACATTACCCAGGGCACCAAATGATATTTTGAACTTTGAACAAGCTGTGATTATTGAGCAATTTTCAGTAGCCACAACCTCTGGCCTCTCTGGCAATTGGACTTTTTCCAAGTATGTTTGTTAATTAAGTTCAGAATAAACATCACAACAACATCACAATATCTACATATAATTCTTAGGTTAAATGTTCATTTAAAGCAGGAAGTTAATGCAAATACAAATTAAAAAACAAGATAGTGACTTTCCCACCCAAACGCTCAAACCAACATCACAGATTCTGATCGACCTATAGAGGGTCATCTGAAAGAGGTCATCTTGTTCTAAGTATCTCCTCTCTGTGTCAGCCTCTCTCTCTCCTCCAGTTACAGCCCTAAAGGCTCAGGGCGGACCTCGACTATTCAAACCCCACAACGCCCCCCACATGTGATACAAAGGTCCCTCTCTGCTCAACACCGTCAGATTAGGAAATGTCCAAATGGTCGCTCATATGTTCTCCTGTAGATAAGAGTCGGCAGAGTTCAGGTTACTCTATGATTAACACTGTATCCTTCCTGATAACCCCAAACCACCTTGCCTGTAGCACAATGGCCTGGTGACTTTTTTATTTACTCACCTCCATCTGGCAGCATTAACCTATGTGAAGACATGCGCCCGGGGCAATTTCAGCTATCTGTTATCATGTTTATACAGTCACATTTAATACTATTAGCATGTACCCGTTGACTGCATCGAGCTAGAGGTTGTCGTTAAGTTGAGCAAATCATGCTCCCGCATTAGATTCTGTTTGTTTTTTGACCATTGTAGGCAACGTTACTAAACAGTTAACAGACCTGCTTTATGGCAATACTGGATTTACAGGATTTTGAGTTGTGATCATGTATTTAATTCACAGGATTAGCCATAAAGAACATTTCCATCTTTACTATTTAAAAGTGTCATTGATAACATTTTTATGTAGACGAATATTTTAAAATAATACATCCGCAGAGCCTTTAGAAAGGTGCTGAAAAAAAGTATGGCTTTTCCTGAAAAAAATATTATGATTGTGAATTATTAATTTTTAAAATTTTGGCGGGTCCAAAATGAATATTTTGTTTATCTCTGTGGAAGATATCTGACGTTCGGTTCCCACCTCTAACAACTCTTGTGAGCCAATAGTAAAATGTGCCTGGCAACGACTTGTTGTGAAGTGATTGTAATGGAATAGGGGAGGAAGAATGCGAACTCTAGTGGCTGAAAGTTATCAATGTTATCAATATCACTTTTAATCTGTAAATGTTGCTCAATTGGATTTCCAGAAAATATTTCATATTAGAATATACTGTAAAATTTTATACAATTTTTCATCCCCTTCCTGTCCTGTGAAAACCATGTATCTCCAGATGTGTTGATGTTGAATGTTTGTGATAAACTGAAGGATGTAGTGTTCCTTTATGTGTAGAGATATGCGGTTCTCACAGGACAGCGACGCTATAAATATGGTGATCTTATAGAATATGATGCATTGCTGTAGATTGAACTACCCAACCGTATATAAAGGAGTTAAAATTAGCACAACCTTAAACTTCTACAGCAGTAAAATGCAACATACACATTAATACAGCAGCAACAATAATCCAGAAACATCATATATAATAGTAAAACACTGACAGGGAACATTTTACTGCTCAATCAATACTTTTACATTAACTACATGATGCTGATAATACTTACATACTTTTACTTAAGTAAGGTTTTGAATGCAGGGCTTTTAATTGAAGTGGAGAATGAAATGATCTGAAAACTCCTTCCACTGCTGCACCCACTCGTAGTTGGTATTAATAGTTCATATTTTTATGGCGGTCTAGTAGGGCTGCCCGCCTCTTTGTCGACTAAGATTTCTTTAGTCGATTAGTCGCTTTTTATGCTTTTTTTTCATGCTGAATGACTTATTTCCAAGAAAGGTATGAACACATCTCTGGTAAACAAAAGATTTAAAGTGGTGCTTTTGTGTGATTCTTTGTGGAGAAACTCAGTTTTACAGATCTGACGATTAAATCAGCTCCTCGATTAGTCGACAACACCGTATGAGTGTCAGTCGACTAAGAATTTCTTTGGTCGAGGACAGCTTACTGTCTAGTATGCTACATTTATTCACCTTATATGCCAATTGTACAATAGCTCACTACTTCCTCTCTGTGTCTCTGTCCCTCCACACATGAGCAGTCAGGGCCCAGCAGCCTGAGGCAGCCTGACACTCGTCCTGAGTCATTAAAACATCACCTCAGTCTTAATTATAGCCTGTGTCAGCGAGCTTCCTCGGGCTCACTGCGCTCTTTGATCCGGGGGGAGCTGATGGGCCGCTGCTCGTGTTGACCAGGAGTAAAGGAGCGTGACGCCGAGCCTCCGCTCACCTAGAGGAAATGAAAACTTGTTTTCTGCTGGTCGCATGGCTGGCTGGAGAGATGGATGGACAGGAGACTGCCTGTAGGGGAAGGAAGCGGGCTTGTAGGTGTATGTATGCATGTGAATGTGTGCTTTGAAGCAAAGAGGTCAGCGTTTGTCATTTGCCTTCGCTGCACTCGGGTCTGATTGGTCTGACCTGTAATACTTAGCGAATGCTCCCCATGTCCATCTCGGCGTCACTACAGCTTTGCCTCCGCGTAGAAGTACCTGTTGTCCTCATTAAATTCAGCTGAGGCCCTAACATTAACCAAAACATCCTGGGTGTTAAGAATATAAATATCGCTTCGGCACATCATGTGTATATTGTTTTATTCTTGTCTCAATTTGCCCTGTTTGCATTTTAAAGAGAAGGACAGACTTGAAACGTGGTGATTTAAGCGTCATTTCCAACCCATTGCTCCAAAGATGTTTTTACCATCCTCTTCTCTTCTGTCTCCCTCTCAACTCTCCCCCTCCTCTCCTCCCCCTCTCCCTCCTGCCACCTCTGCCTCTTTTGGCTCTGTTGGCTTCGATTGAAAACCAATGAGGCAACTAATATGTGGAAAGATAGAAATTTACTTGCTTTAAGTTCATGCGTCAGCCTTCTCTTTTGCTGTATGGGCCACGTTTAGCACAACAATATGGCAGAAGCAAAGACTGCCAAAGGAGCTGCTCTGTGCTACATGATGGTGCGCTTCATGCCCCATTTCCCACCAATACCCCCTGCTCCCGCCTTCTCTGTCTCTACCTTTTCCACTCTTTCAGGGCCACGGCTTTGGGACAGGTCCACCTGCAGGGGGTTTGAATTGAAATGCATTGATCTCTCGCTCACTGGAAACAAGCCTATTCCCCTTACTTGTCCTCGTTTCTTTGTATCCAACAGACCAATAGCAAGTTTGAGCTCTCTTGGTTGGAGCATTCATGAGTTTTCAAGCATTCCTCAAGCAGAGGCATGAATTTGTTTGGATTTTAAAAGTGTTTTTAATTAATCCGGTGGAATTTGATCTTATATGAGGCTTTTCTAGAAGCTGTAGTGCAGTTAAGCACTCAGTACTTTTGTTACTTTATAGGCAAAATATGTATTTATTAGGACTGTCAATCGATTGAAATATTGAATCCCAATTAATTGCACATTGTTTATCTGTTCAAATATACCTTAAAGGGAAATTTTTCAAGTATTTAATACTCTTATCTTATCTTACATGGGAGTGGGCAAATATGCTGCTTTATGTAAATGCATGCGCAGTATATATATTTATCACTGGAAATCAATTATCAACACAAAACAATGACAAATATTATCCAGAAACCCTCACAGGTATACTAAAGCATAAAAAAATATGCTCAAATCATAACATGGCAAACTCAACAACAGGCAACAACAGCTGTCAGTGTGTCAGTGTGCTGACTTGACTATGACTTGTCCCAAACTGCATGTGATTATCATAAAGCATGCATGTCTGTAAAGGGGAGACTCGTGGGTACCCATCGAACCCATTTTCATTCACATATCTTGAGGTCAGAGGTCAAGGGTTCCCTTTGAAAATGGCCATGACAGTTTTTCCTCACCAAAATTTAGTTTGGAATGTTATTTTGCCTCCTTCGTGACAAGCTGTTATGGTTGGTACCAATGGATTCATTAGGTTTTCTGGTTTCATGGTTTAGGTTTTCTAGTTTTATGAAAACCGAGCCCGCTACAACTTCCGAAAGATAGATTACGTTAGAGAAATCAGTGGCATTAAAACGAATTTGCGTTAACGCGTTATTATCACGTTAACTTTGACAGTCCTAATTTATCCAAAGCTAAAATGAAAAGTTGTATTTCAATCTGTTTTGGCAGAAAGGCTAAATCTGGAGCTGCTCGTTTAGTTAATGCAGAACATGTCAAAAATCATTAAAGTAATATTTAAACACAGTTTCATGTTTTCACAGTGGCCAATATGCGTTATAAGGGGCGGGAATCACCAGAGGCCCCACGATATGATATTATCACGATACTTAAGTCACGAAACGATCTTAGTGTGATTTTATTTCTGCTTTATCTAATGACATACAGTTTTCACTCTGTTCATCTCAGAGTTTTCATTCACTTATGTTGAGGTCAGAGGTCAAGTTACCCCTTTGAAAATGGCCATACCAGTTTTTCCTTGCCAAAATTTAGTGTAAATTTGGAGTGTTATTTTGCTCTCTTTCCAACAAACACGACATGGTTGGTACCAATTGATTCCGTAGGTTTTCTAGTTTCATATGATACCAGTATCTTCGCTCTGGAATAGCTGCTGTCGGATTGTTAAGAGGTTAATAGTTTATATAATAAAAGATTGATACTTGACGTCCATGTATCAATACAATATTGCCACGCAAAATATTGCTTTTTACCCCCTACCCCTAAGCGCTATACTGTGTTTTATTTGAAGACTGAAAAAGACACAGCATATAACACCACAGGAAGCATATACTTTCACATTCTCCAGTATTTAAAATTCAATCCATCTTTCCCCCCTCAAAGAGTATGCATCAAAAGGCTTTTTAGGGTAGTCATTTCGCCCCTCTCCTGTTCGCTCTCATTTGGCATCTTTCAGGGCACTGAGGCAGAAAATACAGGAGAGGAAGACGGGCGCCTTCCCAGTCAATTTTGGTGTTTAGTTAAAAGGAAGGAAAGTGATTGCGCTGCTCGTTTTCTCTTCGCTGACAGGCGACGAGCGGATGCCGATTAGTTATTGTATGATGATTTAGTGTCTGGTAAAGCTTTCCATTTAAATGCACCCAGTAGTTATTTTGCATAGTCCCCCTGCAATTTGCCTCAGCTCAGGAGACATTGGCCATCGTCTTGTCCTAATGCTGTGTAATTGTTAGAGGGCCACATCGCTGGGCAGACACGTCAGACCGCCACGCTCTTTTAGGTCCCAACCATGACTTACTGAAATCGTTCCCGGCTCCCACCATCTGGAAAAATGACAAACATCCGTCACCCGGGACAACTTTAGTGGATTTAGGGTGTGGACTTTGTTGTGTGATGCCCATTTAGTGAAATTCTTCATTTGAAAATAAAATAGAAGGGAAACGTCACTCAGAAAATCAAAACTGGAAAACTGGAAGATTAGAAGAAGTGAAGACAGGTAGGGAAGAAGATTTTTACAGACAGGCAGAATATTATTGAGGACATAGTATTGCTCAGTTCTGTCATAGTATCAGGTGTGTGTTGACTTGTCAAGTATTCACTATTCTTGGGGATGTGAGTCATTTCTTTCTTTTTGCCCTTTCCCACTCTCCTCCTCGCTGCATCCTGCTTTTTCCCGCCTTCCCCCCGTGGTGAAGGGCTATGCAGGGAAAATGAAACCAAATAGAGGAGAAAAATGGAACATTGATTTTTTTTTGTCTTCACTCAACTCCTGATGGCGTTTTCAGGTTTCTCCTTTTTCACGCATCATCCTCTCTTTTCTTCTCCCGCCATGTCTCGAGTTGTCCGTTATCACCTCACACAATAGTCTCCCCGTCCGCAGTACTGTCGTTTGATGAGGTCGCAGAAGGTCCTGTGTGTGAAATAGAGAAAGTGAGTGTGTGTGTGTTTTTGTGTGTTTTTCAGAGCCACGCTCCGGCTGACCTGTACCTGATGACCAAGAACCCAGAAGATTCTCCCAACGCCCCAGACGTACTGGAGATAGAGTTCAGAAATGGTTTGTGTCACTTGTTGATTTCTCTCTCAGTCCACTGCTTTTTTTTTTTTTTTTTTTTTTTCCCCTTTAAAGACCTAATGCCAAAAAGATCAAGTATACATTATGAAAGCTCAGAACTGACATTATTATTTTGATTTAATGGGGATTCAATTAAATTTTATTCTCCCTTATATGTGAACATGATATACAACAAAATGAAATGAATACAAAATTTAAATTAAATTAAAATGAAAACATCTAGCTAATATAGAGTGGTGCAGGAATGAGTCCTAAAACCTGCAAATGGGTTAGCATTTTAGCACTTCCTGTTCCCACATCTCGAAGTTTTTAGTTAGATGCATAAAATAAGGTCTGTGGTCAACACAAGCTTAAGAGATTTTAACGTCTTGTCTATGATAAAAAAATCGGTAAATACTCCACTCGTGAATTTTGAAGTCTTTAAAAAAGGTGGATACTAACAAGTGGTTAAATGAGACTACTAAACATCATCATGCCGACTCGTCCGCCTTTACAGCCTCGTTGTGTATACTCACGTTCATGCGACTGGTGTAGTTCGTTTATAGCCTAACGTTAGTTTTTTACTTCTAGCAATTGCATTCACACTTCAAAAGTCATAAAAGTGGTGTTCATTTGTGAAGATTATCTTACGGCACAAAACGTATCATAAACATTTGTTTGCCACAGACCTTATCTTTCTGCAATAATCCAAAACCCAATGGAAAGATCCCATTGGCTTTTCGTTGAGGGAACCAGGGCGATTCTAACTTCCTTATTGGCCTACAACAATACGTCATCCCTGCTCCACTCTATTGGTCTTACCTGTCATATTTGTGAAATTGATTTGGAATGTGTCTGTTGAATGCAACCTGGTCTTTTGCATTTGAGCTTGAATTATGTCAGATTTTAGGGCAAATTAAATCAAGAGGAAATATGCACTTAATTTGAAAAACGTCAGGACTTTCCCAGGATTGGTTTCTGAAACCTGCACCCATCAAAATCAATTGGATGCTTGGATTGTATTTTTTTGTTGTATATCATGCACACACACACACACACACATACACACACACACACACTGGAAAATAAGCTTCAGTTACTTGCACTTACTTCTATAATGCATCAGAAAGAGATAGTGTTCATCCTCACTCTCTTCATATTACTTAACATTGATGGTCATTGCTGCAGGGCTACAGCTCTCACGCTGACCCGGTTGCACTTTATCACCATTCCTGACCACCCAGACTTATCCTTAACCCCTCACAGCATTACTCGGTCCAAAGCTGCCATGTTTGTCCTGGGGGCACACACACAGGCCGGAAGCATTAAGTCCAGCTAATACACCAAGCCCCGAGGGGCCAGTGAGACGCTCATTAGATATATCGCCACAAGGGCCGAGCTGAATAGTGGAAAGTGTCACATGTTTGCGTAAAGAGAAAATGGCAAGAAACATCCCAGCCTGGGGCAAATGGCACAGATGTCCCTTCATCCTCGATCACTAGCGGAGGCTGCAGAGCGCTAACATCAATCGACTGACAGACACTCGCTCCTCTGATCACATGGGCAGCTTTATGAGCTATAGTAGTAATATATGGGGGAGGTTGGGAGAAGATTTGGTGGGAATATTTGTGACCACTAAAGCTGCTAAAAGTACCAATTAAAATGCCATTCAGAAGTCAACATGTATCTGCACTGAAATGGTGTCCAGAACATATTTTCTTTGGGAAACTGGTAACACTTTACCAGTTTCCCAAAGAAAATGTTTAACTATAAAACAAGTCGGTTGGTGTCAGTTCAGCTGGAGATGAGGTATGCTTTTAGTAGTAAAGCCCAGTCTGGTTTCGCGGGTTCTTTGCAGGCCTGCGCTCCGTTTTCACACATATTCTCTGTGCCTTTTATTGAGCACCCTATGACAAAAGCTGTTTTAGTTGTCCACACAAAGGCCCGAGCCTACTCCTCCCTCTGAGCACAAGATCAGCACAAGAATGTTTCATTTCATTCCCCCTCCCACCTTTTCATCCCTGCCTTTCTCACCAAAGTTTTCTCACTGATTAAAAAAGAATATTTAACGACAGGAACCTTTTCCCCCGTCAAACACTCCATTCCCCCGATTCTGTCCCTTTTTCTAGAAAGAAAAAAAATTTCATCCCTCCCTCCTTTCACGCCAAAGAAGTGGAGAGGAAAAAGAGACAGAGAGGAAAAATGTAAAGCAGTAATTTTTCCTACAACTGTGTCTGTGCTCCCATTGTCTGCACTGTTAGGCTGCGAAAAACTGAAGAAAAGGATCACGGAGAGAAAAAGACCCCTCAGTGAATGATAGAGCCCGCATGATGGAGAGAGCGAGGGAAAAAAGAGAGCACAGGCACGAAAGGCCAGCCCCTACACTCCCACGTTCAGACACTTAATTTATTTGAACTTTTAATCTAATTATTAGGTATCTGGGAGGGGGGCGGCGTTTTAATAATGCACCATCCATACTGCCCTCTCCTGCACTGGGAGGTACTTTTTCTTCTGCCATGGGAGCCGCCACGATTCCCGCGATATGAGAATGGGCCATCAACAAAGCCCTTGTCTAAAAAAATTTGTCAAGTCCTTCACGTGTCATTCCTGTGAAGGCTTTGTAAACGCTGGTTGAAAGGCCAACAGAAGTGCTGCTCTTCTCTTCAAAGCTACGTGACTGACAACTGCAAGCACGCTAAAATACGTATAGGGCCGAGCGCTGGACGGATGGAGAGTGAATATCAGCAGATTTCCTCTCCTTTTGTAGTCCCCCAAATGGTTATATTCCCTTCTCAACACGCACACGGGTCTCATGTTTGTTTCCTCGCCTCCACCTTTGGCCCGTGTTGCTCATTGAAGGCCATGAATAAGCAGGTCCTTGACAGTGATTGATGTGTACTTGGTTTAAGTGGCTTTAGAGAGGAACTGTGTGGAGCAAGCGTGGGTGTGTAAAGAGATATACTAGTTGGAAGATGGGTGATGATGAATCTGTTTTTTTTTTCCTCCTGCGCATGAACACACAAACACTCAGCAGCGCAAAAAAATCTCAGCGCTGAAGAGAGTATGGGTAACAAAGCTGCGTGTGTAATTGAATTAGGAAAAGGCCTGCCCACGATTTCACAGCTTTCAAATGAGCAGGGCCTTTGAATTTATTAGCCCTTCTCACCACCTCCTTTTGTAATGGCTTTTACTTTTAGCTGACGACCATTGATTTCAGCGACGAGGATAATGAGCGCTTGTCAGCAGATTTGATCAAATCTTTGCTGTTTTTTTTTTTTGACAATTTTGTCAGTTGAACTTAATTTTTTCCATTTGTTTTTGAAAAGCCATTTCCCAAAACTGTTGATTAACTGTAAAGGTTTTTACTAGGGCTGTCAATCGATTCAATTACTTAATCACAATTAATCGCATGATTGTCCATGATTAATCACAAATTAATCACACATTTTTTTAAGTATTTAATACTCTAATCATCATGGGAGTGGGCAAATATGCTTGTTTTATGCAAATGTATGCATGTATTTATTATTGGAAATCAATTAACAACACAAAACCGTGACAAATAGTTTCCAGAAACCCTCACAGGTACTGCATTTAACATAAACAAAATATGCTCAAATCATAACATGGCAAACTGCAGCCCAACAGGTAACAACAGCTGTCAGTGTGTCAGTGTGCTGACTTGACTATGACTTGCCCCAAACTGCATGTGAATATCATAAAGTGGGCATGTCTGTAAAGGGGAGACTCGTGGGTACCCATCGAACCCATTTTCATTCACATATCTTGAGGTCAGAGGTCAAGGGACACCTTTGAAAATGGCCATGCCAGTTTTTAGCGCAAGTTTGTAGCGTTATTTAACCTCCTTCGCAACAAACTAGTATAACATGGTTGGTACCAATGGATTCATTAAGTTTTCTTGTTTTGTATGATACCAATATCTTCATTCTAGCTTTAAAACTAAGCCCACTACAAGCTTCGAATGATAAATTGCGTTAATGCGTGAAAGAAATTAGTGGCGTTAAAAGGATTTTTTGCGTTAAAACTTTGACAGCCCTAGTTTCAGTACTTTATCATATTATAATCGCTTCCTATTATAAGTTTTGAGCGTTATTTCACCTCCTTGCTGACAAGCTAGTATGATATTGTTTGTACCAATGGATTTTCTATGGTTTTCTAGTTTTATATGATACCAGTATCTCCTCTATAGATAGCTTTAAAACTGAGCCCGATACAACTTCTGAAAGATCGATTGCTTTAAATAAATGAATGGCGTTAAAATGATTTTGCGTTAACGCATTGTCATTGTGTTAACTTTGACAACCCTGGTTTTTACTCATTGTTCTTTGTGGATTATGTGTTACCTGATCTCTGATCTCGGTGAAAATCACCAATTTTTGTTACCCTTCTTTGTTTTAGTAGTGAATGACACCATAAAAATGCACACAGGTGTTGTTTTTTTCCCAATAAATATTCAAAAGGACCGTTTTTGCAATCCAGCTTTGTGTTCATAAACATGTTTATAAAGGCTGCATTTATTTGGGAATAACAAATGCAATCAGAAACAACATCATCAAGGTGGAGGAACTGAATGAGAGCAAAAGACACATTTCCAAGAATACGTGCTGCCAATTTGAATTTGCTGTTAATTCTCATAACACAAGAATTGGCCTGCTGCGTTGTGTCAGTCTGCCTTCCGTCGACTCTTATCAGCCAATCGGTTGCTTTTTCCTGTGTTGTATTAAATACTTCATGTGTATATTTCTAGTAGGAATGTTCACTACTTTAATTGAAAAATTCAAACAGCCCAGGTAACTGTAGTATAGTACTTCCCCACATCTGGTACCAAACAAGTGAAAGATATACCGTATCCAAAAATAATTTCCGCTTAAGTAATGCATGACACTGTCAGCTATGTAAGTAATGTTAATTTACTTGTACTACATCTGAGTAAATGTGCAGTATAGGGTACAATTTAACAGCAGTCTGCTTTGCTGCAGTTGTCATTTTTTTGCATCAAAACAAATAAATGATGGGCTAATTTTGTCGATATGACGAAAATCTTCTATCATGAAAGTAATTTCATATCTCAATAACAATATATATCATGATATGTATAGCATGTTTTCTGGTAATTCAATAAATGAATAGTCTATATGAAGTAACCACATGGTAAAGCCCCTTTTTGTATACTCCTGTGTGAATTAAATACTTGATAAATGAAAAGTACTAAGTATTTCCTCATTTTAAAAACCTGAGTGCAAAGTGAACATAACAGTTTTAAGTGAAAATATAGAAAAAAAAATAGATAAATCTAGGCCTAGCCTATAGAAATAATATAGCAAATACATACAAAAGACATTCTTATATTGTCGTATTGGACGGCCCTATGCTAAATTCACTTCAAGTGTGTTTAGGAAATGATTTTCCTCAAAATCAAAATACATTTTCCTTATTAACTTACAAAGAAAACGTGAAATGAATTGCCATGTCAGTTTCTGAATCTCTCATCTCACTATTTGACTCTGCCAGATGAGTCACAAGCACATTATAAAATAAATCAAATATTAAAAATCAGCAAACAGTGAGGTTTATTGTATGTTATTTGTATGTTGGTTTGATATCATTTAAGATATATTTTGTTCCCTTTAGGAGTGCCTGTAAAGGTGACCAATATGAAGGAAGGGAAATCCAAGGACTCACCACTGGATATCTTCTCATACCTCAATGAGATTGGGTAAGCATTTTACTGAAAAGCCCTTTTACCCTCCATGTCTGATTCGTTAGATATCCAGTGTAAGACAGCTTCTCTATCAGAATAGTATGTAAGTGTCCCCAGAGATGGAGCTCTGGTTAAGTTCACCACCTCTGGAACGATGTGGTTCTGTCGCCGCTGGCCCGGGATCAAATCCCACCAGAGTTTTCCCTCCCGTGTCTCCTCCACTCTGTGTCTCTCTCTCTGCTTTCCAACTGTCCGCATAAATGAAAAGTACTGAAGGTGAGCCGGTTGAAGAAAAATCGGTTTCCTCTATCGCTTTGAGCTTGTTGCCGATGAGGATTTTTTTTAAGGGAAATTGTCATCAACTTCACACATTGTTATTGAGTTTTATGAAGCATCTGTTTAAGTTAACTCTGCCTCTTCATTACATGCATCACAAACTAGTTTGTAACATTTATAGTGGCATTAATGGCATGGATTTCATTTTCATTGTCAGGGGAAACTAAAGTAGTTTTTCAGCTTTGCTATTCAAAATATGATATTTAAAGAGAAGAGATGATCAATAAAACAAACTGTAGAAGATGCCTCAGATACTTCTAGGGCTGATTTTACCAATGATGCTCACAGGTCTGTGGAAATATAATGAGGAGACATATTGTAACAAGGATGTGAATTATTTCCTGGCTGCTATGTTGTATTTTGTTTGCTTTTTATTAATTGGAATTATTAATATTGTATTGTTTATTAAGAGATGAGCATGTTTTTGACTATCAGTGCAACTGAGAGCTCCTAATGTGGGCTAATCTAATTCAAGGTGAAATGAATGTACGAGTGTCTGGCTCTCCCTGTCTTTCTCTTAGAGGGAAGCACGGCGTGGGCCGGATTGACATCGTAGAGAACCGTTTCATCGGTATGAAGTCCAGAGGTAAGCAATTAATAATTATACTTATTTTCTTCTGCCTTGGTTATGACATTTTTTTTCTCTGTGTGTCAAATTAGTCTGACAGGCTTCCTCACCGACACAAACAGCGATATACCCTGTAAATGCGGCGAGATGGACATATTTGCACTTACTCGGCAACACGTCTCAATATTTTAATTTTACATCCATTCAGAAGCTTTCCTTTCAGTTACCGAGGCTTTCATGCAATTTGCAGTTATTTTACATGAGTGCTTTTTGTCACACTTGCTATTCAGCTGGATGACAAACACACTCTCCTCAAAGGAAATGTTTTCCTCTGGTTCACCTGGAATCATGAAGTTATTTCCATTCTCTTATGCATGCACACACATACAGAAAACACGCGCACTGCGAGCAAGATAACGGCACACACACGCTTCACTGGATACACACAAATACACAGTCGATCACATATGTGCACAAGCGGCCGCGCAGGGATGTTTTTGTCTCTTTATCTTTGGTATCAACAGGCAGCTTGAATAGCTCCTTTGTTAGGTCTCTACATGTGTTACCGCAGCTAATATACAAGGGCAGTGAGCTGTTCTGGCCTTGTATGACACACACAGACAGAGAGAGACACACACACTCCTTTTCCCCCATACTATGTGCTATGATTGGCAAATTGACTGGCCAACAGACTTGTAGCTGTGGCGCAACTTGGCAGGTAGAAATTGGAAAATGGGAAGCCCACTTTTCTCTCCCCTCGACTGAACAAAAGATCAAAGCTTTTTCCTCCACTGAAGCAACAGGAAGAGGTGGAGCACAAGGTGTCCAAGTGGCTGAATAACTACCATCAAGCGTACATGTTGGTCTCCTCTGGACTGGCAGTCGCGTTAGCACAATAGATGATGGGGAGGGATTGAATGGGTGCATGTCATACCCATTTGTGTTGGGTCATATTTATTTGCGTGGGGTCAGGGAGGCGCGGGGGGATTGAAATGGTTTGTCAAGAATGTTGTCACTGTGCTACAAAACATTCAACAGCCCGTGTGTCAGACTAACATTTCCCACCTGTCACAGCGCTGTCAGGCCTCTGACCTGTGCACCGGTGATGGCGTTAGCTGAGGTGGTGCACCTATCAAAAGCAGTCGTAAATGGCTCTATCTTTTGTTAAAGTGCTAATCCGGATGATTTCAGTCCTGGTTGATTTGGTGACACAATGTTTACTGGTCATAACAGCAAATGTGGTTTAATACTACAGGTCCCAGAATACTGGGGGGCAGCAAAACAAATTGTTGTTTTAATAAAGAAGTCAGGCAATAATTGGCCTTTTTCCATCATTCTTTGAGCAACTGTGGTCTGATTTTATGCTGCACACGGCATGAGTCTGCGAAAGTGAAAGCAGTTGGTTACCTCGCTGAGAATTTGGAGATGTGCAGCCTGTCACCTGCAGCTCACTGTGGCTGCTTCTTGTACCATTACTCCCTGCAATATTTTAATCATGCTTTTTATTGTTCCCTTAAGAAAAAAGACTACAACAACCTAAACCACAACAAATAAAATAATATCTACATATAACAGGTAGTAACTGTAAATTGAAAAACAAACTATTCAATAACAAGGTAGGAGAGGGAAAAAATGGTAATAATAATAATAAAAAAATAAAAAATATAAATAAATGAATAAAATATAAAAAAATATTATAAATTAAATGTTTAAATTTCTGAATACAAATACATTGATAAATAATAATGATACTAATACATATATTTTAATAAATTAATTAATAAAATAAATCCAGACACCTGATTCCCAGCACCTACCTATATCCCTGTGCTCCTGACACCCGTACAGGATGGATGCAGAATACATACTGTGTGTTTAAGGCACATCTATAAAAGGAGTACATAAAACAGAATATATAATATGAATATAGTTCAATAAAATACAAAAAACTCCCTGCAATATTTAAAACTGATCCGTTGTCTTGTTTTGTAGATGCATTTTTGATGAACGATAGCGCTCAGTGTCAATCTCACTAACAAACACATTGCATTTCCTGTAACTACTTCATAGGAAAAGTCAACTTGTGTTTCACAAAGTTAAATGCTTTTAATGTAACACAGTAGCAAATGTTCGGTTTGCATTAGAAATAACTTAATACAACATTTCTTCCGGGATTGTCGCCACAGACACTCAGTTCATAATACTGCAAATATATAAATATTGCAATACTTTCATCAGTGGGTCATAGGCTCAATCACTATTGTGTTACCTCTTTCTGCAATAGATAGTGACTTAACAGGCATTTATTTAAATGAAAATCTTTGAGATTATTACTTTAATGAACACATCCTCATATCTAGTCCAAAAAAAATATTTTCAAAATCAATTATTTGTACAGAAATGTCCCTCCACTAAATAGCAAACAGTTTCATGTTAAAATGTACTTAGTGTGATCTTTTTTAATACAACTTTAGATATTTATCTGCCTGTTTATGCTGGACTAACAGTTTGCCTAAAGGGTCAAAGGGGATCAGCACAGGAAGAATTAATTCCTGACCTGAACCCCTTCAGGCCTGCAGCATGGTTAGCATACCTGCAGTAACCGTATAAAAGATTAAAACCTCAAAAACCACTGGGGGTGTTGTCTCTTTCAGCTTAACCAAACTGCCACTGTTGGAGCTTACCCAGATAGCGTTTCATTGTTTGCTCCTCTCTGATAAGCTATAGCTCTCTTTTGGAGCGCTTAAGCCAAGTTGTGTTGGAGGGCAGTTTTAACTTATTTATCTGATAGAGCCAGCGGAAATGTCCCTACGCGCCCTCTGTGGCCTCGGATCACCAAAAAGCCACAAGCCGTTCTAGCTCAGGTGGCAACCTTTTGAGGCTTTAGACAATTAGCAGCATTGCTAAGCTCTGTTTTTGGCCGCCAGCACAAAGTAAGTGCTTCTCCATTTTCAGATCAGGAACGGTGCTGGAGTATTTAGGGGTCGTACAGATTTGAGCTCCTCTGCTCACCAGATTGGAAGAGATTAAAATAGCGTTCATCTGTTAAATCTCAGAAAAGAGTTTTTGGAGTTAGAACATCACACAAATTGTGCAGTACAGCTTCAATATAAAAAAGTGTGACTATCATTCAAATTGACAGATGATGTGAGGAACCATGTATTGGATGGGAAAACAACACTCGGTCTTTCACGATTTCAGCTCTCACAAAAAATGGATGTCATTGATAAAGCTCCTATTTCTGTTGTCAAATCTGTCTGGTAGCATTTCCCCTGCCCTCCTTTTGTTTTAGCTGACATTTGAGTGACAGCTTCATTTCTCCTGTCATCTACCTCGTCTTTTCTCCCCCCTCACCCCTCCCTCCCTGTCCAGAGGGGGTAAATTGCAGGGTAGGCAGAGCCCTGGTCCGGGCTCCAGGCTGGCAGGGGCCTCCTACCCTGTCATTTACCCAGGACAGCCTCTTCCAGGTTTTGTGAGGCCTGTCTGTCAGACAGCTGATGGCTAATAGAGCTTGCTCGTAGTTAGTTCAGATAAACAGGGCTTGTGGTTTCTATGAATGACCTTTTATGATGATGATGACAGTTAGGATCAAATTAAGTGATGTATTGGTGGAAATGATGTGTGCTATCTCAGTATTTTGCCACAATTTCTATCATTTGGGTTTCAAAAAGGTGGTAGACTATATAAAATCATGAAGATATTATGCTGAGTATTTGAGATAGACAACATTATACAGGCTGGCTGGTAAAGGTGCATGTAGGGCTGGGCGATATGACCAAAATCTTTTATCCCGATACAGGTCATTTTATATCTAGATAACGATGTATATCATGACATATCATGGTATCTGGTAATTCAATAAATAAATTATCTATATGAAATAACCTCATGGTAAAGCCTATTTTTGTATACTCCTGTGTGAATGAAATACTTGACAAATACTGAGTATTTTCTCTTTTAATTAAAAACTTTTCGAGTGAAATTATAGAGAAAAAATAAATCACTACTTCCAGCTATACACTGACTATGTTTATACGCATGCACATAAATACAGAGTAATTATATTAAGACAATAGTTTGATTTAATTACACTCAACTTCACTCCCATAAACACAATTCTTATCAATTCAGATTTTCTGGGAAAATTTGAGTTAGTGAGTGCTTGATATTATTAATTTAGACGACGTAATTGTGTGTCACGATATCTCTATATATGATCACATCACGATACGCTTCCATTGAAAGACAATACGTTATCACATTGAATTACCACCCAGCCCTCGGTGCATGCATCTCCTTACTGATCTGTTCATCCCTGTTCAAAAACTTGCTTGCCTGTTGTTGTTTTGTGCAAATACTCATTAATCGTGTTTTTTTTTTGGTGTTTGTCAGGGATATATGAAACCCCAGGAGGCACAATTCTGTTGAAGGCCCATTTAGACATTGAGACCTTCACCATGGACAAAGAGGTGCGTCGGATCAAACAGGGACTGGGTATCAAGTTCTCTGAGCTCGTCTACAACGGTAAATTAAATACACATTCTTAATTTTTCTAAATTTCACTAATTCTGTTTATTTTGTTTTATAATTTCTGTTTTATTTCTAGGCATATTAGTCATAATTTAAAGCCAGGCATGTCAAATATTAATTTCAGGACAGGTTAGGCTACTTAGAAGTACTATGATTTGGCATTACACGTTAAATGCTAACAAAACCAGAGTGAATCTATCGCAATTTGTATTAAAAAAACAACTAAGGGATCTGATTATTTGAAAATATATCGTTTTCTGATTTATTTGTTTTTTTCTTAACTTCCAATAGTCAATATCACCATCATCTTCAAAAATCCAGTATCAGTCGGGCGATAGTTCAACATCCCTTAGGAGTTTATATAAGACATGCGTACCTGCGTCCCTGCGTCCCTGTGTGTTTAGTGTGTGTGTATGTGTGTGAGTGTGTGTGCGTGTGTGTGTGTGTGTGAGAGCTTTTCTTGGCTCAGGTGTCTTAATCATCCCTTCTGCTCAGTCTCCAGTCCCCTCCACCTTCATCCACATAATAGGATCAGTGCCATTAGAGACTGACTACTAGGCCACTTCAGTTATACTCTCCAGAGACAGGAAGCAAACACACACACACACACACACACACGTAAAGGTGCTACCTTCAGAAGCAGGGCAGAGATTAAACCCATTGTGGGTTTAAATCATTAATAACTCTGCAGATCGCAGACGGCTGACAGCGGGGCTTATGTTAACAATCCACCTGTCCTGCATCTGTTTTGCATTAATACAACTCATTTCACCCAAACAAATTTTTATGAGAATTTGCAGCAATTAGGGGTAGTGCAGTATAGCTGCAGCAAGCATTGGACTAGTGGAAAGTAAACAACAGCTACATGCATATTAGTGGTAAATTAATCGCTTTAAATTTAGATAACATATTAATGTATTTATGTAAATCAAAAGCACCAAACATTTGCAACATCTTAAATGCATGCAAACCAGGAAAAGCAAGCATATATCTGTTTGCTCTTCCTGGTTTCATGTCTTTGTAAATTTTGAACTGTTGATTTATTTATTTATTTATTTAACCCTTTAAAAATGTGGCCACCCGCGGCAGATTGTTGTTTGCATGATCCAGTTTAAAAATAAAAAAACATAATATCTAGAGCATTCATTCTTTGTGCAGCAGAAAGATAAGGCTTCTGTCATTTCCCATCATCACGTTGTGACACTAGTGATAACATCATAGCGTTATGTTTCGCACAGAAGGCAACAAAACGATCAAAACACCTTTGTACTCGGTCTACACATAAAAATGAGCATACTGTATCTCAAACACTAAAAAAAATGTGCATAGTTCAAAATAACTTATGGAGTGTTAAGAAATATTTTGTTAATGTTTCTACATTTAGAAATTTTGCATAGTAAAAGAATTTTAGTGTTTATTTAGTAACATATTTTTTGAAAAATATGTCCGATTTTTGTATTTTTCAATTTATGACGCAATTTCAATACTTTCATCAATTATTATGGTATATTGACTTACATAACCTTTTAGGTTAGGTTGTACAGATTTTAGGGATATGAAGCATTAAAATACTCCAAGAAATTACATCACAATAAGTAAAAATACCACTGTAGGCACTGGCGGAACATTTCTATTGCAGAGTTCAAAGTGTTAAAAACATCACTTTGGGTGAATGGTATCTGCCATTATTTTTTTTTTTAACTAAATAGACGAAATAATTAATTGATTAATCGATAATGAAAATAATAATTACTGAAATCTCCCCAAATAACCACCATACAGAGACGCTCACAGCGACGTGTAGAGAAAACTAACATGAAGATTGAATAAAAAAGTAGTCGACTCTAAACTAAACTGGAGCCTGAGTGCAATTGTCATGTCGGACACCTCGTGCCAATCTGGAGGCAATGAAAGCAGGGAAGGATTGTGTCTTTGAACGTGGCCAGACGATGAGGTGGAGGTCAGCCGCTGATGAGAGGGGGACCCCTGCTGAGTGGGGCGTGTCTGACCTCTGAACATACACAGACACATCCCTCGCCCATCTGTCTCAGAGATTGACGGAGCAGGTCAGCGAAATGGGACAAAAGAAAAGGGGTGTATGAACTTCACCTGGAACAGAAATGAGACCAAAGCACAGAAAGAGTTTTAGCTCATGAAAGAGGGAAGTGGGGGCATCATACACACCCCTGTGCACCCTGCTGCTAATGGAGGATTTACAGGAGAGGAGCCTCTTTCTCCACTTTATTGTTTTTTTTTTCCATTGTCCAACTGATAACATTTATAAATATAGCTGCTAGCAGCCATTTTGGGTTCAAATCATTTTTTCACCCGAAGTAGCTCAATTCCCAAAATCAAAACATATCCTGGGAGTTTTGTTTTGATTGGACAATTTATAGTCTGATTTGTGTTATGCCACGCACATTTTTTTTTGCATTTGTAGCGCCCTAGTGGACGAGTTAATGGAACTTTCAGTTGTTCAGTATGTTCCAGGTATATTGATGCACTGACCCACGCCCTTTTAAAGTTCATCGATCAATATCTTCAAAACACAATGAGATATCAACAGGCTTTTGATAAATTTGGATAAGCTTAGTCCAATGATGATCCACAGAAAATTTGGTTGCAATTGGGCCTGCGGTTTAGGAGGAGATGTCAAAACCGTGTTTTTCAAAAATTCGAAATGGCGGAAAATCTAGTCAAGTCAATGAAGCGTGTGGCCTTTTCAAAACACATTTTTGGGGGTTAATTACAGCGCCACCATGTGGCCGATTGGGGTCATCTTTCTTGGGAAGCACTTGCACATCATTTCCAGTTATTGGGCCAAGTTTCATATTTCTAACTCTGTCCAGTTTACGGGAATTTGAGCCGTGGCATGAGACAACAACTGAAATAGGTTCTACCCTTTCGGGGGTGTGAACCCTAATAATAAATGTTAATATACTCGGGCTGTCAAAGTCAATGTGATAATAACACATTAACATAAATTCTTTTTAACGCCTCTAATTTCTTTAACACGTTAATGCAACTGTTTTAGGTTGTAGTTTTAAGATAGAAGAGGCATCATATGAAACTAGAAAACCTAAGGAATCTATTGTTATTTGTTCTAACCATGTCATACTAGCTTGTCATGAAGGAGGTTAAATAACGCTCCATACTTACACTAATTTCTGGCAAGGAAAAACTGGTATGGCTATTTTCAAAGGGGTCCCTTGACCTCTGACCTCAAGATATGTGAATGAAAATGGGTTCTATGGGTACCCACGAGTCTTCCCTTTACAGACATGCCCGATTTATGACAACTGACACACTGACAGTTGTTGTTGCCTGTTCGGCTGCAATTTGCCATGTTATGATTTCAGAATATCTTTTATGCTAAATGCAGTGCCTGTGAGGGTTTCTGGACAATATTTGTCATGGTTTTGTTGTTAATTGATTTCCAATAATAAATATACAGTGCATACATTTGCATAAACAAAGCATATTTGCCCACTCCCATGTTGATAAGAGTATTAAGGTACATTCTGAACAAATAAAAAATGTGAAATTAATTTGCGATTAATCACGATTAACTATGGACAATCATGTGATTAATTGCAATTAAATATTTTAAGCGATTGGCAACCCTAATAAATATATATAAACACAATTACAAACACAACTATATAACCTAAATCCTTGTTTTTAAATAAACCTTTACATCCATACTCTTTGTTAATATGTTGCTGTTGTCTTGCTCTCCTCAGGTTTCTGGTACAGTCCAGAGGGTGATTTTGTGCGACACTGCATAGCCAAGTCCCAGGAGAACGTGGAGGGCAAAGTACAGCTGTCTGTCTTCAAGGGTCAGGTCTACATCCTGGGACGAGAGTCACCTAAGTCCCTTTACAATGAAGAGTTGGTCAGGTAAGCGAAGACAGAATAAAAATGTGTGTGTGTGTGTGTGTGTATACGTGTGTATGCGTGTGTGTGTGTGTGTGTGTGCGTGCTCATAAAACAGAAGTAGCCATGTGTCAGTGAATCAAAGTGCTTGTTCTGACTTGACAGCTGGCTGCTCTGGGCACAGTGCAGCTATTCCACCATGTTCACCAGCCAGCCTGTTGTTAGGCCAGCTTGCCCAAGTTCTCTTACGACCTCCACATCAACATACTAAACCGACCCGGCCTCACAAAGACATCAGAGAAGTGTCAAGCTCAGTTCCTGGAGGGCAGACCCGACCCCAACCCCTCCTACTGCACCCCCGTGGCCTCTTAGCCGCGGTAACAGTGGGTTTGTTCAGGATGTTGACCCCTGATGCCCTCTGGGCAGGCTCAGCACTGACCAAAGTAAAAACCCTCCATATGCCTCTCCATCTCCACTTCAGTCACACTCCAGCTGCACCCTAGAGTCACAGAGCTAATGGTGTTTTCAGCCAGAGGAGAGAGGTGATTTCACCGGGCTTTTAAGAGCAAAGTACCTGGGTGTCATGCTAGTTAAGCAGGTCAGAAAGAGGGAGAAACATGTCTCACACAGGTCGGGCATTCAGTTTCTTAGACTGGTTTGGAAAGTGAAAAAAGCCAGGGAAAAAAATCAATACGCTGACCGTATATTTTGTCCGGTGTGAGAGAGAGAGATAAATACTGTACTCATGAGTTATACTGTACACTCATGTGGGTGTGACAGAGGTGTTGTGTTGCAGCATCACAAAGTCCTTGAGGCCCCTGACAGATGGGCGCAGTGGTTCCTCATTAGGGAGAACATTACCAAAGGAAAACGATGTAGTCACACAACTTTATACAGTACCATGCTAATGAACAAAACTCAGTTGTGATTGGCCGGACATACTCAGTTTATCATGAATGACAAAACAAAGCATCACATTTGAGAAGCTGGAATAAACAAATATTTTTGCTTGCTTGGCATTTTTGCTTTAAAAATATTGAAAAGATTGATCAATTATCAAAATGGTTGCATATTTTCTGTTGATCGACTATTAATCGACTGATTTGTTTCAGCTCTTCGTGCATGCACACTACTCAGCCGTGACGTCTCCTACTTGTTGGAGCAGCAAACTAACTTTTATTCAAAAATTGGCAAATGTTGTGCCAGCTGGAGCCTGACCAATACTGGGCTGGTACCGATATTAATATTTAAGAATAAAAAAAGATTCAATAACATCATATAATCTCATATTTGTTTTTGTAAATACATTTTTATATTTAAGGTGGCAGTAACTGTAAATATCAGCAAATTTTAAGCAGGAAACTCGTCAAGACAAGTCAACTGTATTTGCATAGCCCAATATCACAAATTTGCCTCAGGGGGCTTTGCAATCTGTACAGGACACAACACCCTCTGTCCTTTACAGTACGACCTTCTCATCAGATGAGGAAAAACTTAACCCAAAAACCCTTTTAACAGGGAAAAAAATGGAAGAAACCTCAGGAAGAGCAACAGAGGAGGGATCCCGCGTTCCAGGACGGACAGATGTGAAATAGATGTCGTGTGTACACAGTAAAAACATAATAAAAATACAACATAGACAATCTATATGATAAAATAAAAAATGAATACATATAATGTGAACATATGTGAGAAGGCAGATCCAGGAGGATGTCAAGCAGTTTCCAGGCGTCGCCAGACAGATAGAGCCAGAGCAACACGACCTATTCTCCACCATGGAACCTGGAGAGCGGATAAGATTTTTGTTTTTAGTTCACAGTTGCTTTTGGTAAAGTAAACGTATGTTTCCCATCCCAATAAGTCCCTTTGGACTGGAAACTTGATTGGAAATTATTTTTTCTAAATGAGAACTATAAATAAAGCCAGATATAAATGAGAGATATATTGAACTTGAATTAATCATGAAAAATGATGACCTGGTTTTAATGAGCTGACCATGTAGTTTCTCTCCCCTCATTTCCTGACAGCTCTCTACTGTCCACCGTATAATAAAGGCATAAAATACTCACACAAAAAACAAATGTACATCAAAATGCAGTGTTTGTAAGATTTATTGTTCTTCTGTCACAAAATAAGTATGAATTAAGGCTGCAACTAAAGAAAATGGTGAAAAATGTCGATCAGTGTTTCCCAAAGCCCAAGATGACGTCCTCAAAATGTCTTCTTTTGTCCACAACTCAAAGACATTCAGTTTACTGTCATAGAGGAGTAAAGAAACCAGAAAATATTCACATTTAAGAAGCTGGAATCAGAGAATTAAAAGAAAAATTACTCAAAATAGTTGGCAATTAATTTAATAGTTTAATCGATCCATTATTAATTAATCATTACAGCTCTAGTATGAAGAGTACATAAGAGTATATTTTGATAGGTAGTAAGTGGCCATGGTATAAATAGTATTATCCGCTGTTAGATATTTTTTTTTTATTTTTGATAAAGGAGTTATTGTGGTTTATCAAAACTTGTACAGTGCTGTTGTATGCATACATACATGTACAGTGATACACCTGGAAGCTGCAGTTCTCACACACACATTTGCCACTACATGATGACCTGCCACAATCACACACACACACACACACACACACACACAGACCAGATTAGGCATGAAACCCCCGCTGACATCCTGTTGGCTCTCCACGGGCAACAGTAAACGGCGTCATTAACACAGTGGTAATACAGCCGGTCACCGCACCCATCTGAGACAGAAATGTCACCCTCCTCGCCGTCCGCTGGCTCCACTCTCAATTAGACCGCAGGGTTTCTTAAAGGAATACACAAAATATCACATGCTCGCACACACACACACGTATTCTTTAAAGCCACTCACTCATAATGGTGTTCAGGTGCCGGGTAGGGAGCCTTGTATTGAGAGTTGATGATTTAGTTGTCGGTCTTTCTTTTTATAGTGTTTATCCTATCATTTGTTGGCAATTTCCTCTTTTGCTAAGTGCTTTTGAAGAACGAGTGCAAGCTGTACATCGGGAGTTGGGGGTGTCGTAGGGAGGAGAGGACTCAGTGAGGGAGTGTATTAAGCACTGCAGGTAGAAACTGCTGTAATTACACAGCACACGGACACTCTTTGTGAGACACACGAAGACGAGATGACAGCCTAAACAACACCGAACATGCAGTGGCACAAGTTATAGATTTGCGTCTTTTTCTACAAGAAGCGGATAAACTGCAAGACAGAAACGTCAGATTAGAAAATCCTCTCGACACTTAGCTCAGAGTTGATATGATGGGATTGTTTTAAAGTGGGTTATGTGCGTCTGTTGTGTACATGAGCGTGTTTTCATTCTGCGATATTGATTCTCTGTTATTCAGGACAAACAATGCTAAAGAGGAGCATTCAAAGGAAAATCGATCAGGACATTATTTCAAAAGAGCAGATTATCAATGATCCAGTTATCCCAGTAGTTGATGAGGCCCCATGTCTCTTATGTTTACTGCAATGATACCAAACATTTCAACCATTTTCTTAGCAGAATATCCTGTAACTTTTTTCCTTCAGTTCTTGGTTGCTCTTGAGCTGTGTTTTCATCCTCTCTGATCACTCACCTGACTCTTTCTTGACTTCTTTTCACTCCAGCATGGACGTGCAGGGAGACTACGACCCATGTGATGCCTCTGGATTCATCAGGATTAATGCTGTCAGGTTAGCATCCCTTGTGTTGAACCATAAAGGGATAGTTTGGGTGTTTCTTTGTGGGGTTGTATGAGGTACTTATCCATAGTCAGCGTATTACCTGGAGTAGATGATGGTCAACACGCCCCCAGTTTGGAGAAGCAGACAACCAAATGTACTGGTGTGGACGGAACCGGCAGCATAATGTATTTGAGACACCTAAAAGAAAGGCCCACCTAAAAAAACAATATCAGTTTAAGTGTACTCTATATTTACAATATTTTCACTGTTTTACCTTGCCGTCTGACAGACCTTCCTAACGGGGAACCAAAGCCATAGTATCCATCTATGTTCTCGCCAAAGCTACCAGACTCCATTGAAAAAAACAGTCATTTTACCTTGCAGAACACGGAGGTTGCTGGCCTACCACTGCCTCGATAGATTAGTTTGTTTGTGCTATAGAGAGGCCAAGTTCCTCCCCTTCCGGTGAACCCCATGGGACCTTATTTTGGAAAGAAATACGTACGGTAGTCAACGTTGAGAGACAAATATTTTTTAAATTGCGCCATGAATGTTTGTCAATTAAAAAGATAATTTTGCAAGTCAAGAAAATGGCAGTTTGTTGTAGGTTTGTCGTAGTCGTATCATTTAGTTTTGTGTGAAACCGCTCTGTGAACTACATCTCTTGTCTCGTACAATGTACGTCACCAACATTAGCTAGCTAGTTAGCGACAAATGTAACGTTATCTTACCTGATGTGTTTTATCCAGCGACTTTTGGTCTTTTTATCAGCCAGGAAGCGAAAGAACGAGCAAGACCCGTTGCTCATGTGAGTGAATCCCATTATGAAACACACAAGCATCGTGGCTTCAGTGAGAGAGACGTCACTTACATTACTTTTGTTTTCACAGTCTGATACTTCAACAGTTTTACAACAAACTGCGACATTCTTGACTTGCAAAATTATCTTTTAAATTAACAAACAATTGTCAATTGCAATCGCAATTCAAACAGGATCAAAAAAATATTTATCTCTCTCCGCTGCTCCATTCATGTTTTTTTTTTAATAAGGTCCCATGGTGGTCCACCGGAAAGGGCAGGACTTTGCCTCTCTATTCTGTGACTGTGAATCCGAACTACCCAAAATCACATAATGACATAAACAAACTAACCGATCAAGGCAGCGGTAGACCAGCAACTCCCATGTTCTGCAGGGTTCTGCAAATTCCTGTTTTTTTCAATGGAGTCTGGTTGCTTTGGCGAGAGCATAAATAACATTTCACAGCAGTACATTCTCCAAACTTGAAGCATGCCGACCGCCATCTACTGTAGGTAATATACTGATTATGGATAAGTACCACATACAACCCCTCTTCAAAACACCCAAACTATCCCTTTAAGATTAATTCCCAACCGCTGTACAAAACAGTTAAAACATGTCTTTTAAAAGGGAATTGTTCCACATGCACAGCCCTTATACCTTTACTTTAAACTCCCATCTTATTCTTTGTCCTTCTTGTTCTGCTCCACAGGTTAAGGGAACACCATCGTTTGCAGGGTTTCTCTGGCGCCAAGAAGTAATTGTTGCAATCCTGTGAACCATCTTCCCTCCTCCCTCTGCCATGTCTTAAGCAGTAGTAGGTTTAGACTTTGTGCCTCTATTGTCTTCCTTTTGCCTTCTTCTCTACTGTTAGTTATATTCAGAGTATCTAGCACACTAGCGAGCACACCATGCTCTTACTGTAAAACTGTGACGTTTCTTAGGTGATGAAGAGTGGAGGAAGAAAAATCTACAAATAGTATGAATCAGGTTAACAGCTATATTGTGGGTGAGGATTATTATGTATTTCTTAGTATTTTATTTTCTGATTTGCCTCATTCCTGGCATCAGTAGGTCAGCGCTTTAGTGCAAATATATACAAACTGGGAATTCTTTGTTTCAGAAAATAAAATGGAGTGAATTGTGTTTTTTCTTCCTCAGCTCTTTTCTTAATTCATTCCAGAAAATATGGAGCATTTATCAGGAGTTTACATGCGAACACAGTGGAGAGATACACATCATCAGCCCCTGTCAGTTTAAATGTGTTAGTGATTAATAGCTCATGTCTTTGGCAGACAGCCTATTTATTAGTGCCCGCCTGTTTAACTCTCGGGGCTGTGTAGTCACTGCCCCGTGAAGATTTCAGGGCAGCGAGGACCCTGGATCATATTTACAATATGTAGATGAAGCGGTAGCAGTACATCGAGAGAGTTCGGCACAGGCGAAAGCCAACGTGGTGGCTTGCTGATAGCCGCTGGAGCAGAAGTGATGAGGCCATTTCTGAGCTCAAATGGCACAAGTCAGATGGAAAGAAAACCAATTGGCCACATATTTATATTTCCCTGCACCGCATGGGGTCTCCGGGCTTAGAGAACAGAGGAAAGAGGTATTTTACAGAGTATTGTGCCATTATTACCTTTTTGAAAAATAGATAAACCTGGTATGAATGATGGTATGAATGGTGCTCTGTTTTCTTAGTTTCTTGGTCAATATGAGGAGATGTGTGACCATAAGGATGTACTGTAGGCTTTAATGCAAACTCACATCAAGCAAGAACATCTTTTTAACCTTGGATTTTAAATTCAAAGTAGCAAAATCACAATTACATGGCAGCTACTGCACACAAATAAGTGATGAATGATTTAAAGCGATTAGAAAGTGTTTCAGTTTTGAAAGAGGTTTGACAACCAATTTTAGTTGTTTAAAACAACCAAAGAGCTCAGATACTAGACGTTTATCAAACTGCAAAAAAATTTAAGCGGCAGCCTCAAAAATCATGACCCTTAGAAATTAGATTAAACAAATTAGATATAACACAGTAATTAGCGTTAATAACTTTAGGGTTGCTGGTAGGCAGAGTTTGTTACCTTTGTCCACAGGGGTTTTAGGACGCAAGGGATTGCCTTGCTTCCCAGTATTGGACGCTTGATGGGCTGCCACTAGGCACTAAGCACCTGATTGAATGAACACTTTTGTGTGGGCTGCTGCTCTCAGCTTTCAAACCAGAACCAACGCTGCAGCCCGTTTGGAAACTTTTCTCACGATATTCTGAAAATAGTTCACCGAAATGTGTTTCTGAAAACATTTTAGGCGAGAAATAAGCCATGAAGTTGCTGAATCCGTCTTCATTTTACATCGACAACAATTAGTTTAAAAGTTTTTCAGGAGACCTCAACTTTGTGCAAATGAGGTGCGGCCAACGCAACACTACCAAAATGCATTGCACGGTTAGACAATGAATGGGAAGCGTGGAAAGGATGATCTTGTTGTGAAACACTCCACAAGAAAGCGAATGCGATAACTATTCCTTTAATTTAAAATCATATTATTTACCTTATTGTCATTGTTGTTTACTCTGTGGTCCAAAAAGTGCTCCATCATGACTGTCACTTATTCAGAGATTAATGCCACAACAGTATAAGCCAGACCTTCACAGAAAGTTTTAAAGATGTAGTTTTCACCTTCTTAATCCCTCAAACAAATGGAGGCTTTTCTTGTTGCAGGGCTCAGTGTATCTATAACAGCAATTTCAGAGAGGATGAGAATGTTTTTACATTTGTATATTGTTTAATATTAAAGTAGTTCTCCCCCTTTAGTCTGTAGCACACAGCAGCTGTTTCTGTGCGCACCACTCCCCGATCCCCACCACTGAAAGATGTCAGTCCTGCATTGAAGTGCTGGGTACGGTGTGGGCCTCAAGGTGGAGTCCACAGTCACAGGAGACCCCCCGCCAGGTCTAATGGGCAATGAGGGCTCCTCGGACCCTTTCAGTCCCGCAAGAGCCCCTCAGCCCCCGCTCAATTACACGGCAGGCGTCTCAGTCTTTGCCTGGTCAATTACCAGCCAGCCCCTGCATTTACTGTCGCGCACACACAGGTTGCAAGATAATCAGTGTCCAAAATTGCCCGGTTAGAATGAAGGGATGGATGGAGAGGTATTCAGATTAGTCAGTCAAGCTGAAGGGGAGGTAGGAGGGATGGGGACAGCTATCAATCTCAATCTGGCTTCAGTGGTTGGAGGGGGAGGATCGCGGTGACCTTTCAACTTTGTATCTGGAAAGATATGATCCCGAGAAATCTTTACTGACGTTATAGCTCTCCTGTACAATGTTTTGTTTTAGGAATAGAAAGGTGGTTTCTGTATGTGAGGTCCACCGCTTAGTTTTATTTAAGCATAGATAATCAACAATCCTGGCTGCGTGCATGTATGTGCGACACACATGCACTTTACCTCGTCTCATATTCCATCCACCTTCCCCTCCCTCCTACCTGTCTACACCAACCAGCCAGGTCTGAAAACTAGCTGACACCTGACCAAGGGAATTAATCATCCTTGACCCTGGACCAATTACCCCTCATTACCCACTCTGTGTCCACCTCTCAGGGGAGAGCCGTGTAACAATAGCGCGACATGAAAGTCGGCGGCGTCACAGGACCGAGTCCTAATGGACGCTCCTGTGCGACCGTGTCTCCCCAGGAGTCCAGGTCGACTAACCTTCAAGTCCTTGTCACTCTCCCAACAGCACACCTACAAAGGAGGCTATTGTTCAGGATCAGGGTCCATGACCTCTTGAGATGAAGTGCAAAGGGCCGCTGGCAATGAGAGGGCACCTGTGCTGGAAATGGATGACTCGAGGTTTGAGAGAATAAGGAAGTGGATAAACACTTGAATTTAAGATGTTTGGTGCCACTTTCTAATTTACTGTATATAGCCTATTGATTGTAAGTTGATGATAGCTTTATTTGGGAATAATTCAGTTAAAAAGGTTGGTAATCCATTAATAAATGTACCTGGGTTTCTCACTTTCTCATAAATCACAGTTATACGCATTAATAAGTTATTAATAAAGTGTTTACACATTAATTCATCCAGACAGCAGCTGATGTTTAAAAACCATGTCAGTACATGTGGTTTGGATTCTTCACAGGCTTTTTTCAGGAGGTCAGCCAAAGTGATTTTCACAACCAGTGTTGGAAATTAACTTTTTGGTCCCCCTGCCACCGTGGCTGGTGGATTCCAAAATCTACCAGCCACTCAATAGATTACCATTGTTTTTTTGGCTAGTGAATGAAGCAAATCTAGCAGACACTTGCCTATTTTACCAGCATTTGGCTGGTGGCTGGTGCTAATTTCACTGCTGGCAACCCCAGATGTGTTATTATTAATGCTAATAATTGACTACTACTGGAAATTGAATCTAACTGTTGCTGGGTGAATACGTCTTATCTCTAATATTCCCTTCCTGGCTTGCCAGTTCACTCTCTGCTTTTAAATCACATTTTTCAACACACTTCTGTAGCAAGTATGGGTTTCATTTGTTTTCACAAATTAGCTTCTTTGTCATTTATTTAATTTTTTATGAATCTTGTGAATCAAAAACTTAAAGATGCTGTGCCAGTAAGACGTATTACAGTATTTGTCTCATATTTTCAGAAACAAAAAAAAAACAACTGTGATTTTAGCCTGGCGACCTTCCATTCATAGCTGAGGGATAAAAGAGCTTTCTTAGGACAAATTAAAAAATCACTAACTAACCTGGAATTGCCAGATTTTCACTCAGCAACAGTGATATTCATTTGTGTGGACAAAGAGATCAAATTACCTGAACAAAGCACGTGAGAATGTCTTTTACTCATCAGAATATTTCCTGGTCATTCAATCTGTGCTCTTCAGCTACCTGTTTCCCATGTTCACTGACCTCTCCTCTTTAAACACAATGAGACAAGAACAATGACCATGGGGGGTTAATTACCACCAATTAGAGGCAGAAGTGGCTCTCCTACTATGGTGAGCGTAACCTGAGCCCAGTGAGCCGCATCGGGGCTCCATTGTAATGTCCGTCTCCAGATTTCCATATTTAATTCAACTAGTGTATAGATAATTAAAACATTTGCTACTTTAAACTTATTCTAAATTTCACTTCAGTATCTCAGAACACCATGGCTTCCTTCTTTTATTTATCTATTACTTTTTTTTTGCTTTAACCACTATCACATCATATTTTCTCCGCGCAGTGATATCGCAATAAACTGTCAATTGCTCCTTGTTTCTGAACATTTCACTTAATGCTACTTTACTTAGCAGGTAAGGGGTTAATGGACTGGTCCCCTGTGGTTTGTGCAGAAAGCTAATGGGCCTGGCAAAGATGATGAGGTCACTCTCTTACTGCTAAGAAACAATGAGCGATTTATAGGCCAGGATACCATGCCAATAGTGTTGGCTTACTAATAATAAATTATTTATAGTTATACTTTTTATATCCATGGATACCACTAGATGGACTTGGATAAATGCTAATGATGATCAGCTCATATTTTGTGAACTAAAATACAAGTGTGAAGGATGTGAAGCTGATTAAACACACTTTTTCTTTCAGCTATAGGGAGTAGACATTTCCAGCAGTTGTTAGTGGTATTAATAAGTTAATTAATACTATGGCTCAGATATTTTCTTGGGTATAAATGCCATTGATGTACTTGAACAGAGCTGATTTGTCCGAATAGCTTAAATGTCCACTTCATTCATACTCTTGAAACTTGATCTCCTGCTAGAGTATGAAGAGACCATCTGTGAGGAACCATCCAAATAAAGCAGGATCCACTTTGCCTTCCAGGCTATAGCTAACACCCATGGATCCTGTCCTGAGTGTTTTTCCTTGATGTCGAAGCCTATGTTCTGGTGTCAAAGGACACCCATACACTGATGTCCTAAAGATCTATAGACAGATGGGACCATTACGGTCAAAGCCCTTGGCTTTGTTTGGCCTGAGCCGGTGATGAAATATTGATGGAAAAATAGAAATATTTTGCCTGCTGCTCAATGTTGCCCAACTAAAAGGGTTAATGAGTGTGATGACTTCCCAGTCTCCTGTTACAACAAAATGTAGCTCAACCACCCACTAACATTGACTAGACCGGAGTCTGCAGGCTCTATGGGGCTAACAAGAATCGATAACCTTTTTCAATGCTGGATTAAATTACCCTGGTATAGTTGCTAGGAGCTGAATTTATGTTTATGTTGAGTAGTAGGTTGCTAACATTTTGGCAATTTCCATCTTTAATGGGAAAACCCAGGCTAATGGAAGAATTTGACATTTTGGGATATACAGTGTGCTCATTTACTTTCTTGCTGAGAGTTAAATGAGCATATTGAAACCACTCGAGTGTACGGTAAATATGAAGCTACTGTCCGTAGCAACCGCCTTTTTGAAGGCACGAAAAGGCTTCAAAATTCACGAGTGAAGTATTTTGTTAACTGCAGACCATATTTCAGGTATCTAACTAAAAACCCATTCAAAAAAACATTGACTTCCAGAAGAGGGAACTGGAAGTGCTAAAATGCTAACTCATTTCCGTGTTTTAGGACTCATTCCTGCACCACTCTACTTAGTCAGAAACCAAAGTATGGATATGATGGTGCTGGATAAAAAGTCAAGGAATCACCACAGTTATTACAACTCATCCTGAGGGGAACATGAACAACTGTGCCATATTTCATTGCAATTCATCCAATTGTTGTTGACATTTCACTAAAAACCACAAATGTTAACATCTTGGTGGCGATAGAGGAAAAGTCAGTGGATCACCATGGTCATAATGATTCATCCTCTGGGAGGCCATCAAGGTCTGTACAGAACTTCATGGCAATCCATCTATCTTGTTGCGATATTTCAGTCTGGACCAAAGTCGTTGACCAACAAACAGACTGAAATCGCCATTTCTAGAGCCATGCCACCATTACGCCCTCCTCCTCCACTTCCCAGATCCTCTGGGGCAGCAGCAGTAATGCAGCACGCTGATCTCAAATCAATAGATTTATCTCCCTCATTTGAAAGGGACTTGGCTCCTGCTGGCTCTCCCCTTCCCCTCCTCTCCCAGGGGTCTACTGCTGGGGTTTATTTGCTGGCACACACTCTTTTATGTTGTTCGATCTGTTGGTCTGCGAGGTGGTGAATGAATGAGGGACCTATCAGGTTCAAGGTGGCTGTCCTGGTAGCTCTGTCTTCCCCACTCTCGGTGAATCCCTTGGAAGATCTAAATGTTTAATGGCGCTGGTTATTTGGTTGTTATGGCGTGTGTTATGATGGATGATAATGCAGTGTAGGGTTTTTTTTCCGATGGTGCCTGAATTACACCACAGGGTATGCTGTCTGTTTGGGTTGGGTGTTTAACTGGTCTCCATTAGTGAGCCTAGCAAGTATACTTATATACATGGTATTACTGCCTTTCTTACAGTAATCAGAGATTAAGATAACAAGGTACAATAGAGATAGTGAAACGTAGCTAGCTTACCTCCAATTCTCTACTGTCCATGTCTTCCTAGCCACCTGCGAGTATTTCTTTTAGACGTTTCAGCAGACAGGATGCAAGGATGATCAAGGCAGCGTCTTTCTGTCTTGTTAGCATTGTGACCCGTACAGACCTCTGCTAGCAAACAAACTTTACCTGCCTCGGAGCTATCAAACAAATCTTTATTGACAACTTCCAATAGCCAGAACGGTCCGCAGGGGCCAACGGACGTGTTTTTTTTTCTATTTTACACCTACAGTGTGAGCACTCAGGTCGTGGCTTACGATTGGTCTGTACAATGTGAGCACTCAGGTCGTGGCTGACAATCGGACCGCACAGCGTGAGCACATAAATCGCGAGCTTTGGCTTTACATCGCAAGCCAATCTACTCGTAAAGTAGTAGTAGGAATTTACACAACATTTCTAAAATCTTACAGTGTACGCCCAGCTTTAGCAAAGAAAAAAAGTAGTAATTTTAAGCGATTTTAATACAGCGCCTTTAATGCACCACCTTGACAGTAGTACCGATTTTATTTTGCTTCCTCCAAGTCACAACATATAGCAACAAATAAAGCTGGCCAAGATGTCTGTTGCTTTGTTTGCATGAAATGAGGAAGACTTGTTTTGCTTCATGGGGCTTGTGGATGTATTGCCAACCTAAAGCTGTTCCAGCGGTACACTTTTGTTGAGCATTACTTGCCGCTTTGCACCTCAGTGAGTATGAGCGACACAGCAGTAGGTGAGGGTTTTATCCTGAAAGTAGATTCAACACCAACAGAGTACATCAAAGATAGATTCCACTTTTAAAATGCCTCAGACCCCCGTAAGCTGTGGGTTTAAAGTGCAGAAAAGAATCACAAACACTGCTTTGGATGAATAAAAAAAACACTCTGTCCATCTCTGCAGCTCTGCCTGTTGATGTGCTTTTATTTCTGTCATGCCTGGTGTTTGGATTTGAACAGCGCCTTGTGTCAACCTATAAAAAAAGCCGTCTTCCGTTGTGTTGGTCGCAGCAGAAGAATTACCTGCAAAACACTCTTTGTCAGCTCACCGTGCCGAGAGCTCACAAACAAGACTATTTAGCTATTATTCCCTCTCAGTCGCAGATACACACAGCAAAGCAAACGTTTATCAAGAAAAATAGGCGGCTGTGGGAGAGGAGGAAAATAGGACAGGTGGAGAGAGAGAGGCCGGGAGAGAGGGATGGAGGAAAGAGGAGGAGGAGGAGGGGGTTATTGGAGCCAGGGAGGGGTCATGGTGTCCCAGTGGAGAGAAATAGTGGAAAACATCCGTAATTTTCACCGCGGGATCCCATGTAATTGAGTCATTTAAAATACAGATACAGAGCTGAATCAAAGCAAAGTGGCTTGTGGGGGACGAGGGGGCTGCAAAGTAAAATGGGAGAGAGGTAAAAAAACAAGGAGGTAGAAGTGTATGTCTCCTATTATTGGACAAAGCTGGTCTGTTTATCCTTTTCATCTGTCAATCTTCTCTCTCAAGACAGGATGTTACCCGTCAGAGGTTTTCGTTTGTTTGTTTGTTTGTCCTATATGTTACTCTTTCACTCCCCGTGAAACTCCTGCTTCCTGTTCTCTTCATCCACTCTCTCAAAATGTTTTTTGATGTTGCGGTAAATGCACTTTGTTTTATTTTTCTTCTCTTTCGTTTTGTTTTTCCAGTCTGTGGTTTTCTGATGCTGATAATAGATCTCATAATTTGCCTTTACACTTTGTTTTTTGTTTTTTTACATTTCTACAGTATATTCTATTCCAGGGATTCAAACTGAGCAAGAGCAAAAGTTCCAACCACACATTAAGTACTTGTTATTAACTTTACTTAATTACTCTAGGCTATATTTAGCACTTTTCTAAACAGCATTATAAAGTGCTTAAAGAGGACCTATTATGCTCATTTTCAGGTGCATACATATTTTGGTTTCTGCTAGAACATGTGTACGGCTTTGTAAAGCTGCCTTCACATAATAAGACACCTTAGCTCACAATGAGTAAGGGCGCAGAGGCAAAGCACAGCGCAGGTATATGTCATCAAAAAGTGCGCAAGGAATGCCATTCACTGTTTCTAGGCAACAACAATAGTTGCAGCTGTTATCTCATTGGTTGCGCTTTGATAGTTCTGCGGCAACCAAGGTCAGATTTGAAATAATTTGAACTTTGAGCACAACGCTTGGTGGCAATTTCGCCAAGGGTAGCACTCCCACCTAGTCGGGCGTGACCGGGCTTACCATAGGAAAACAATGGCACAGCCAGCGCAGCGCAGCGTTTTACCGCTGATCATGTGTGGGCAGCTTAACTTTGCAGACCTTTTACATGCACAAAAAAGCGATACAACACACTAAAGGAAAGAGGAAAAGTACAGAAGCATAATAGGTCTTCCTTAAAGGGGAAATTTTACATGTCAAAGTCTATTGTCTACGTTTTTGGGGACTCCAGAGGGAGTTGAAATCTGATCGTTTGCCTTAAGTGATGTCACTTGAGTCAGTGTCAATTGGAGCTGAAGACTACAAGTCTGAAAATGAAACAAATCTGGAGGTGCAGAGTTAGAAAGAAGTGGGCTGAGCTCGGTATAGCCCGCTCCTCATCTCTGCTGGAGGCTGGCAGCTCGAGGCTAGCCGCTGCTAGCATAACACACCTGAATCTCCAATCAAACTGTGGGCACTCGAGTTGTATTGTGGGTAATGTAGGCACCAGTTTTTGACAAGGAAGAAGAATGTGTGGAATAAAAAAAGACAATATTTCTGGTTCTGTTGCATCAATTTTTATCTTTTTATTACTGTCCATCGTGAGTCCAACAATGTTATAATCAGAGTCAGAAATACTTTATTGATCCCAAAGGGGAAAATGGAACTCTACAGTTGCTCTTATGTAAAAGCATAAAGAAATGTAAGAAAAATATAAATAAATAAACATAATAATGATAAAAAATAAGAAATGAGAAATATGTACAAATATGTGCATTAAACACATACAATATATCACCACAATACAATATATAACCACAATACAATATATAACCACAAATGGGCCTTAGAATTGGTGAAGTCCTTTTTTAACAGACTACCAACAATGTACAATGTAAGGAATCACAGAATAAAACAATAAAATAATGAGGATCATACAAAAATTAAAACCAAAACAGGTTAAAAACATAGTTCAAATCGAAGAAAGGGCTTGAACGTGAGTCTTTAGAAATGACTTAAAAGATACTACAGATCTGGCTTGTATTGTGTTCAATGTGTTTTTCAAATATGACAAGTATGAATATGTTAGAGGACTATGCACTACCATTTTATTCAGTGCTTCCCTCTGCATGAACAATGTGTTCATGAATGAAAGCTGTGCAGTGATACCTCAGAGAGGTCTCTGGATGAAACACTATCCGCTTCTTGTATCCTGCCTTTAGAAATTTACGCCCATAGCAGAACCGTGGCAATTATAAAGCAATTACAGTTTCATGTGGCCCGTTCTTTTGAGATTGAGGAGGAGAAAGGAGGAGGTAAAAGCTCAGTAGTTAAAAAGAGTAAGTGTGCCAATATTGATGTTCCTTTTTTCTAAATGCTCGGTTGTCCAGCTGGGTATTCCGCTTGTCTGACCACAAAAACATCACATTTTCTTATACACTTCAAATGAAAATGAAAAGAAAAGTGGATCAATTACTCAGCACATGTTGATAATTTCTTGAACTTTTTTTATTCTTGAGAGAGGCTGAAGATGCACTCCATTGACGATAGTGCACCATGGGAACAAGAGGCTATTCTCTGCAAGACAATGACAGGCAGGAAGCTGTGTTTGTGTGTGACACTTGATCAGCCGGCTACGGTAACCACATCTTGGTCAACTCAACTCCCACTGCTTAATTGGCAGGACGCCAGAGATCCACACCTGCTTTAACTGCCTTTAAATTTCTAGGCTGTTTGACCAGATGGGGGCTGCATTCATAACTATCTATGCGTGCATCGTGCATGGCTGTATATGACGACCACCACCTGACTTACCCTTTGATACCAGAGCTCTGAAATCATTTCCCAGCCACCTTGAATACATTGGACGGCACATGGTAGCAATATGTTAGCAGGCCCGGGATCATACTTCAGTCATGCTAAATTGGAGGTCTTCATTTAGAGGTGCTGGTCTGGGAACAGCCTTCAGCTCCCACTTAATTTCCATGCTTCTTTTTTGGAGGTGATAACATGCCCGGGGGCTGACAGGGAAGGGAAATTGATATCTTTACGGATGTCTGTAAGACGCAGCACGCCAATCTGCTTGTCTCAAGTTCGAGGTCAACCATCCCTGTTCAAGCAGCTGCATGTTGCATATATGTAACCATAGAGGGACATGGTTATTTAAGTGTTAAGAAACAGCACATATGTTATCAAATTATTATAAGCTTCAGGCTAGTGCATTTACTTTTATTGCTTAATGCTGTTTCATGTTTTGAAATTATATTTTTGACATCAGTAGGTAGCAGGAATCACTGCATAACATGCACAAAACAGATTCACCCTGAAGAAAAGCTTTATCAGACACTCTGAAACAAACTCTGAACTGTTTCTAACTCTGCTGGACCACACAGTCACTTTATTCCTTACTGGTCGGACTTTGCTCATTGAGGTTTGGATACAATTTATGGAGCAGGAACTGTTTTGCATAAACAGTTTGGAAATTTGCAGCAATTTTACTTTCTTCTGTCTGGCTGCTGGCATTTTCCAGATGTGCAACAAGAGATGTTTCCATATGTGCAGCAAAGGGGAAAAAAACAATATTCCTCAATGTTCATTTTGTTGTGCCAGATGGGATTTTTTTATTCTGGAAAGACAGCCAGCAATGTTAGGACTATAAATAGCAAAAGTCAGTTTAAAACATGGTTTTGTAGAGGGAGCTGTAAGATGTATGTCAGGGATCTCTGTTGGTTTTTCCCTTTTTTAGCAAGCACTCATATGGACCGTCAGTAAATCAAGAAATAAAGTCTGAAGATGAACAGATTACAGGACAGAACACATTGGAGCACATGGAGGAGTAAGGTGCCCCAAGGGAGCTGAATAACAACTCAACATAGCATCGTCTCTGCCAGAGAGTCCTTGAGCAAGGCCTGCTGCTTTGTCTTTTCATAGCCTACAACTTGTGTCAACAGTATTTCAGTGACTATATTTTAATGCATGGGAAAGCAAATTTAGTATAGAAGTAATTATATCAGAATCAACTTATTTGGCCGAGTATTTTTACACAAAGATACGTGACTCCAGTTGTCTGTACGCTATATTTCAATATACCTACTTACAGTATACAGCTGATGTGTTATGTAAATCTAACTAAAATGGCACTCAACAACCCTGCAAGCTGCAATTAACTCTACTTTTTAGTAGTAGAACTCTACTCATTAGGATTAATAATAATAATATATAATTAACAAACAATTATAATTGTATAATATCTTTGGGTTTTTGACCAAACAAAACATTATAGCTGCAGAGTTGTACATATGTATTTGATTGACATGTCAAAAACACATATGTATATGTATATATATGTGTGTGTGTGTATATTTGCCATGCCAATATATGTATGAGTATAATATATATATATAATAGTGTATGTTATATATTATTATGTGTGTGTGTGTGTATATATATATTTATCTGTGTGT